>JASAND010005545.1:0-27468 GCA_030248195.1 Trissonchulus latispiculum
TTNNCNCAANTTTGCTANTTTTTGNCNCCGGTAAGTACCGGGGCCTGACCACCGGGGCCGGGGCCTGACTACCGGGGCCGGGGCCAGGCCCCGGTGCATCCCTGAAAACAAGGGGGGGCGCCCCCCCCTTCGTAAGTTTAGAAGTATATACAAGAATAAAAATGCTCCGATGGAGCATGAAAAATGCAATATGGGTGGCATTAAGTTGTAAATGGACAGAGGACTAGGTTTGAAAACGTTAATATGGGGAGGGGCCGGTTGTAAATGCCAGGAGGACTAGGTTAAAGGCGCACTAATATGGACCAGCTTCGCTGAACAACCCATATTCGCGAAAACTGCCCAGAGTTTCTATCGGCTACTGCTTGCTGTTGCTGTCCGCAGTTCTTCAGAAAATTGTACGATTTGTCAGCATGAGCCTGCAAGTATATGTAGTCGTGCTCCTTATTATACAACTTAATAATACACGTATATACATAATGTCAACTGCTTTTCGCGTCGACGTAGTACAAGATTCTGCGCTAACAGTGCAAAAACACCTAGAACACCTTCCTACCAGAACTGCAATGTATTTTTGGAATAAGCTTTAATATTTCAAAATCGTCGCGCTTGCTTGGAAAGCTGAAGAATGTGGATCTTAGACGTACATATGTCATATGTGGAGTGGAGCATGAGTGACCGCGAATATGGGTTGTTCAGCGAAGCTGGTCCATATTAGTGGTGGTACACCCATAGGTGTAAGGTGGGGGGGTGGGGTTGGGGGGGGTAACCCCCAAGCCTTTTTCCAACCCTCCCCCAAAACTTTTGGGGGGGGGACGTCCCCAACCGGGGGGGGGGGTAGTCGCGCCGAAGGCGCGAAAAATGGCCAAAAATTGGGTATTTTTAGGGTAAATTTTGAAAAAATTTTCAAAAAATATCGAAATTTTTGTCTTGAACTGTTTATTATTATGAGAAATACACGTTTTTAACTGCATTATGGATCTTATGTCTCAATATTGACCTTATTTTGGACTTAAAAACGTGTTGGCAATCAAGTTTTTGAGTTTAAAACCACTGTCTAATGTTAAACTTACTTTATAGTTAGATGTTTTTCATCATTAGAAACGGCTGAAAATGCGATTTTTGGCATAAAAAACGAAAAAATTTTTTGGGGGAGGGTTGGGGGGGGTCCTGGAGCGGTCGCCAGAGGGGCCCCCCCCCCAGAAAATGTTGGGGGCGGGAGCCTCCCCACCCCCAAATCTCCGTTACACCTATGGCCTAGTTCCGCCTCCCCCCCTCCCAAAACGAAATATTATTAAAATTCGGTAAACTTCGGTAAAAACTGCTTAAAACAGCAGAAATTCTGTGGGTTAATACGACGCATTCCCGCTTCAGACACCTGGCAAAATAACCCCCCCCAATGCCACTTAACTAAGGTCCCCCTAGATAGCTAATATCTGTCTACAATGGCTGGCTTAATATTTAGCTAACAGTTGGCTTTTTCCGAGTTTGTCTTGTGGCCACCATTTACCCTGGCTGTCCGCGACTCCGATCCTGACGCCGAGTTCGTCGTGTCCGGATCTCTGTACCTGTCCGGACTCGGACTTTCCGATCCGATTCCGACCCGACTCCGACATTGTCTTGTATTGTCTCGTACCCCTAAGTATATCTCTGTCCGATTCCGCATATCCAATCCGATTCCGACTTTCCGATCAGATTCCGATCCGACCCCGACTTTGTCCCGTACAATCTTGTACCATGTCCGAAAATTCCGACTCTCCGACCTCGACTTCCGATTCCGACTCTCCGAGCCGATCCCGACTCTCTGAGACTCGCGACTTTGTCTTGTATTATCTTCGTACCCTTTAGCGTGGTGATCTCCCTTTGGGCACATATTGTTAGGTTGGCGGCGTAAGTCAAGAGCGAAATTTGATGAAACTTTCGGAAACAAGTTCTTTTAGTGTTCTAACACCCTCCGCGCAATCCCGATTCAAAAATTCGGGATTTCCGGTCAAGTGGTTTTTCCCAATTTCCGAACGTTTGGCAGCCGCTATACAGTTGGCGAACTGAGACTCATCTCGAAAGATCTCATTTGAGCTTCACATTTTTGCTTTTTGAAGCAAGCTTCTAGCTTTTCTCTTATCGTGAGATATAGCCGATTTTCTTGTTTTGGCGTCGAAAACTTGTCATTTTTTTGTAGAAATCAAATAATCCAACAATTTCCTGGACTACGCAAGCCGTAAAATCAAACTTTCAAGGACGTCGATCTGCGTCTCACAGGGACAAACCATCCGACGCATGATCGTCTTTTCCAACTGCTACCCTGCAGGCTGCTATCATAAAAAACGTAGTTTTTGCAAAAACACGACCAATTTCTTTCCAAAGATTGTGGAGCATTCTCACCATGCAAGCTGGAGGGCCGCTACTGAACAAATGTGTTCCGCACAAACATACCCAGGGACGATTTTTGGTGCCCCGATTGCTGCTTTCTTCAAAAAGTAATCGCTTGACAAATTTGGAAAAAGTAAGGCAAAATACAGGTTACGCACATTTCAGCTTATTTCTCTATAACGAAGAGCGATTTCACAATAAATAAAAAATCGTCCCCAGCTATTTGATGGAGGTATCGAATGATATAACTTCCGATGTCTCGCGAAAAAATTTACTTGAGTCTACCAAAAATTTTGGAAAATTATACTTCTAAAATGTGTTAAAAATATTTTAGAAAAACAGCATTAGTTTCGTGTTTAAAATTCAAAAGAGAAAATATCAAGCTACATTTTGATGTAAAAATGGCTTCTAAACTCCAAGTAATGAATGAGTAATAATGGTGCAAACTTTATGTGACCAAGGAATCACCACCTTAACTATATCGCTATCGGATTCCGACACCGATCCGATTCCGAGTTTCGGATCGATTCCGATCCGACTCCGAGCTTGTCTCGAGCAATCTTGGGGTACCTGTCCGATTCGAGTTTCGGATCGATTCCGATCCGACTCCGACATTGTCTTGTACAACTTCGTACCCCTAACTATATCGCTGTCCGATTCCGAATATCCGATCCGCTTCCGACTTTCGATCGGATTCCGATCCGACTCCGAGTTTGTCTTGTACAATTTTGAACCTGTCCGATTCCGACTTTCCAATCAAATTCCGATCCGACACCGAGAATGTCTTGTACAACTTCGTACCCCTAACTGAGTTTCCGAACCAATTCCGACTTTCCGATCCGAAGAGCCATATAGTTAGGGGTACGAATTTGTACAAGACATTCTCGGCTCTAGATTCATGTGTGCACTCGGACTAATGTCGGAAACTTAGTTTTAGGTCTCGGAAAGACGGAAATATAGGAATAAGAATAGAAGTTGGACGAAGTCGGAAGGTCTTCGGACTGTTTCGGACAATCTCAAAACTCTCTGGGATTATTTCGGAAGGCTGTTAAACTGTCTTTAAAGTGAATATCAAAGAAGTCGGAAAGTGAAGAAAGTAGGAATCGGACAGCAATCTGAGTGTTGGAATCGGAGAGTCAGGTAGTTAGGGCTACAAAGTTGTACAAGACAAAGTCGGAGTCGGATCGGAATCGGATCGGAAAGTCAGAATCGGAAAGTCGGAATCAGGTAGTTAGGGCTACAAGGTTGTACAAGACAAAGTCGGAGTCGGATCGGAATCGGATCGGAAAGGCGGAATCGGAAAGTCGGAATTGGAGATTCAGGTAGTTAGGGCTACAAAGTTGTACAAGACAAAGTCGGAGTCGGATCGGAATCGGATCGGAAAGTCAGAATCGGAAAGTCGGAATCAGGTCAGGTAGTTAGGGCTACAAGGTTGTACAAGACAAAGTCGGAGTCGGATCGGAATCGGATCGGAAAGTCAGAATCGGAAAGTCAGAATCGGAGAGTCAGGTAGTTAGGGGTAAAAAGTTGTACAAGACAAAGTCGGAGTCGGATCGGAATCGGATCGGAAAGTCGGAATCGGAAAGTCGGAATTGGAGAGTCAGGTAGTTAGGGGTACAAAGTTGTACAAGACAAAGTCGGAGTCGGATCGGAATCGGATCGGAAAGGCGGAATCGGAAAGACGGAATCGGAGAGTCAGGTAGTTAGGGCTACAAAGTTGTACAAGACAAAGTCGGAGTCGGATCGGAATCGGATCGGAAAGGCGGAATCGGAAAGACGGAATCGGAGAGTCAGGTAGTTAGGGGTACAAAGTTGTACAAGACAAAGTCGGAGTCGGATCGGAATCGGATCGGAAAGTCGGAATCGGAAAGTCGGAATCGGAGAGTCAGGTAGTTAGGGGTACAAAGTTGTACAAGACAAAGTCGGAGTCGGATCGGAATCGGATCGGAAAGTCGGAATCGGAAAGTCAGAATCGGAGAGTCAGGTAGTTAGGGGTAAAAAGTTGTACAAGACAAAGTCGGAGTCGGATCGGAATCGGATCGGAAAGCGGAATCGGAAAGCCAGAATCGGAGAGTCAGGTAGTTAGGGGTAAAAAGTTGTACAAGACAAAGTCGGAGTCGGATCGGAATCGGATCGGAAAGTCGGAATCGGAAAGTCGGAATTGGAGAGTCAGGTAGTTAGGGCTGCAAAGTTGTACAAGACAAAGTCGGAGTCGGATCAGAATCGGATCGGAAAGTCGGAATCGGACAGGTACAAGATTGTACAAGACAAAGTCGGAGTCGGATCGGAAGCGGATCGGAAAGTCGGAATCGGACAGGTACAAGATTGTACAAGACAAAGTCGGAGTCGGATCGGAATCGGATCGGAAAGTCGGAATCGGATCGGATATTCGGAATCGGACAACGATATACTTAGGGGTACAAGATAATACAAGGCAAAGTCGGAGTCGGATCGGAATCGGATCGGAAAGTCGGAATCGAACAGGTACAAGATTGTACAAGACAAAGTCGGAGTCGGATCGGAATCGGATCGGAAAGTCGGAATCGGATCGGATAATCGGAATCGGACAGCGATATACTTAAGGTGGTGATTCCCTTTGGTCACATAAAGTTTGCACCATTATTACTCATTCATTACTTGGAGTTTAGAAGCCATTTTTACATCAAAATGTAGCTTGACATTTTCTCTTTTTAATGCAAACCACGAAACTAATGCTGTTTTTCTAAAATATTTTTAACACATTTTAGAAGAAGTATAATTTTCCAAAATTTTTGCAGACTCAAGTAAATTTTTTCGCGAGACATCGGTTATATCATTCGATACCTCCATCAAATAGCTGGGGACGATTTTTTATTTATTGTGAAATCGCTCTTCGTTATAGAGAAATAAGCTGAAATGTGTGCGTAACCTGTATTTTGCCTACTTTTTCCAAATTTGTCAAGCGATTACTTTAGCTAGAAAGCAGCAATCGGGGCAACTAAAAAATCGTCCCTGGGTATGTTTGTGCAGAACACATTTGTTCAGTAGCGGCCCTCCAGCTTGCATGGTGAATGCTCCACAATCTTTGGAAAGAAATTGGTCGTGTTTTTGCAAAAACTACGTTTTTTATGATAGCAGCCTACAGGGTAGCAGTTGGAAAGACGATCATGCGTCGGATAATTTGTCCCTGTGAGACCTTCAGATCGACGTCCTTAGTTTGATTTTACGGCTTGCGTAGTTCAGGAAATGTTGGATTATTTGATTTCTACAAAAATGACAAGTTTTCGACGCCAAAACAAGAAAATCGGCTATATCTCACGATAGAGAAAAGCTAGAAACTTGCTTTAAAAAGCAAAAATGTGAAGCTCAATGAGATCTTTCGAATGAATATAGTCATAACTGTATAGCAGCTGCCAAACGTTCAGAAATTGGGAAAAACCACTCTGACCGGAAATCCCGAATTTTTGAATCGGGATTGCGCGGAGGGTGTTAGAACACTAAAAGAACTTATTTCCGAAAGTTTCATCAAATTTCATCTTGATTTACGCCGCCAAACAACAATATGTGCCCAAAAGGAATCACCACCTTAAGGGTACAAGATAATACAAGACAAAGTCGGAGTCGGATCGGAATCGGATCGGAAAGTCGGAATCGGAATCGGATCGGAAAGTCGGAATCGGACAGGTACAAGATTGTACAAGACAAAGTCGGAGTCGGATCGGAATCTGATCGGAAAGTCGGAATCGGATTGGATATGCGGAATCGGACAGAGATATACTTAGGGGTACAAGATAATACAAGACAATGTCGGAGTCGGATCGGAATCGGATCGGAAAGTCGGAATCGGACAGGTACAAGATTGTACAAGACGAACTCGGAGTCGGATCGGAGTCTCGGACAGCCAGGGTAAATGGTGTACAAGACAAACTCGGAAAAAAGCCAACTGTTAGCTAAATATTAAGCCAGCCATTGTAGACAGATATTAGCTATCTAGGGGGACATTAGTTAAGTGGCAGTGGGGGGGGGGGTTGATTTTGCCAGGTATCTGAAGCTGGAATGCGTAGTATTTACCGACAGAATTTTCTGGGGTTTTAAGCAATTTTTAAGTTTACCGAATTTTAATAATATTTTTTTGGGAGGGGGGGGGGAGTCGGAACTAGGCCATAGGTGTAACGGAGATTTGGGGTGGGGGAGGCTCCCCGCCCCCCAACATTTTCGGGGGGGGCCCCCTCTGGCGACCGCTCCAGGACCCCCCCCCCCAACCCTCCCCCAAAAAATTTTTCTTTTTTTATGCCAAAAATCGCATTTTCAGCCGTTTCTAATGATGAAAAACATCTAACTATAAAGTAATTTTAACATTAGACAGTGGTTTTAAACTCAAAAACTTGATTGCCAACACGTTTTTAAGTCCAAAATAAGGTCAATATTGAGACATAAGATCCATAATGCAGTTAAAAACGTGTATTTCTCATAATAATAAACAGTTCAAGACAAAAATTTCGATATTTTTGAAAATTTTTTCAAAATTTACCCTAAAAATACCCAATTTTTGGCCATTTTTCGCGCCTTCGGCGCGACTACCCCCCCCCCCCCCCCAGTTTGGGGGGGGGGCGGGCCCCCCCCAAAAGTTTTGGGGGCGGGGTGGAAAAGGCTTGGGGGGGTTACCCCCCCCCCCCCACCCCCCCCCCCCCCCCACCTTACACCTATGGGTGTACCACCACTAATATGGACCAGCTTCGCTGAACAACCCATATTCGCGGTCACTCATGCTCCACTCCACTATGACATATGTACGTCTAAGATCCACATTCTTCAGCTTTCCAAGCAAGCGCGACGATTTTGAAATATTAAAGCTTATTCCAAAAATACATTGCAGTTCTGGTAGGAAGGTGTTCTAGGTGTTTTTGCACTGTTAGCGCAGAATCTTGTACTACGTCGACGCGAAAAGCAGTTGACATTATGTATATACGTGTATTATTAAGTTGTATAATAAGGAGCACGACTACATATACTTGCAGGCTCATGCTGACAAATCGTACAATTTTCTGAAGAACTGCGGACAGCAACAGCAAGCAGTAGCCGATAGAAACTCTGGGCAGTTTTCGCGAATATGGGTTGTTCAGCGAAGCTGGTCCATATTAGTGCGCCTTTAACCTAGTCCTCCTGGCATTTACAACCGGCCCCTCCCCATATTAACGTTTTCAAACCTAGTCCTCTGTCCATTTACAACTTAATGCCACCCATATTGCATTTTTCATGCTCCATCGGAGCATTTTTATTCTTGTATATACTTCTAAACTTACGACGGGGGGGGCGCCCCCACCCCCCCCCCTTGTTTTCAGGGATGCACCGGGGCCTGGCCCCGGCCCCGGTAGGCAGGCCCCGGCCCCGGTGGTCAGGCCCCGGTACCTACCGGGGCCAAAAATTAGCAAATTTGTGTAAATTTTTGACATTTTTTGACCAAAATTTTGAATTTTCGAAAGTCAAAAAGTGCTACAAATCGTTTGTTTTCGCGCTGATATGAATGAAAACAACTATAGTAACGTTTGTATGTCACACATTTTTGCAAAATTTAAATTTTCAAGAAAATTTTTGAAAATTTTCGATTTGGACCCCCAATTTCTAGGCCGCCCCCGGCCCCGGTACCGGGGCCAAGGTGGCCCCGGCCCCGGTCGGGGCCACGATGAGGTCCCGGCCCCGGTCCCGGTAGTGGCGGCCCCGGTACATCTCTACTTGTTTTATAATGGTACTTTTAAACTTACGAAGGGGGGGGCGCCCCCACACTCCGCCGTAGAAAAAAAACACCAGGTTCCTCGCGCCCCTCCCCGTTTTCTCGAGGACTCCGAAAACTGTTAAAATAAAGTCTTTTTTGAGGTCAAATTTTTAAACATTTTCTCAATTTTTAGTCCCTGGGGAGGGAGGTCTGAAAGCAGGGAGGGGGCCCCGAAAAGTGGAGGGGGAACAGAAAAGATTTGAGTTCAAATTCGAAAAACGTTTCTGGATTTTTAACAGATTTATGGACTTATTCTTTACACTTTTGGGCGCCTTTTTGGACTGTATATAATTCTATGATCACTGCACACCCCCAGCCCAGATTTTTTTAGTGGGCGATCGCCTCCTTTTTTTCTACGGGGCTCGAAGCCCAAAAGTGTTTTTTGAGGTCAAATGTTAGAAGAAACATCTAAACTTACGAAGGGGGGGGGGCGCCACCACACCCCGCCCTAGTACACCCCTTTTCTAGTGGTATATACTTCTAAATTTACAAAGGGGGGGGCGCCCAGCATTAGAAATCATGCCCCATAAGTTTCCTTCTTGGACAGTGACGTGACATTGACACTACGTATATATAATTTGCATCTGGTTGCGCTACAGTAGACTGGGCTTATTCTAGGGAATTTTTCTTGGGGGGGGCCTCGGGGGGCGAGTCATTCTTGAGGGGGGGCGAAAATTTTTCAAAATGTTTCTAAAAACATGCTAAAAATAGCGCTGTTTTTATAGTAATCCCCAAAAAAGTTCATTGTTAGTGCAAAAATCGACTAAAAATTTCCGGCGAAGCCGGAAAATTTTTGAAAATTTGGCCTTCTGAGCGATTTTTTCAGGGCAAAATTTGGTACCAAAAGGGGCACCCACTTTTTTGTGGGGGGACCGAATTGGGGGGGGGGTGTTTATGGGGGCCCCCCCCCGCCCCCCCCACTAGTATAAGCCCAGGTAGACAGTGCGTGCTGCTGAAGTACAGCATGGCTTATTACAAACTACAGATAACTTTCTAGAATATTCTTATTTGTAGTGGATGAGGGTTTTTCTGCCAAAATCAAGGAAAATGGAGAAATTGGTACTTTCCAAACTTCTTTGTTCTATGGCTTGGTTGACTATTACGTAATTATTAGGGGAATTTTTAAAGTTTTATATACTGAGAACCTTAAAAATGAAATGGGACAAGAATAAAAATGCTCCGGTGGAGCATGCAAAATGCAATATGGGTGACACTGGGTTTTAAGCGGACAGAGGACTAGGTTTTAAAACGTTAATATTATAGCATTGTTTAGGGTTTTGAAAGTGGGGGGGAGCCCCCCTAGGGCGGGGGAAATGGGGGGCTTCCGAAAAGTGGGGGGCGAGCCAAAGGTAAAATATATTGGAATTTTTAGCGAAAAATTAGCATTTTTAAGGTAAAAACGCAAAAAACTCGCTGTTTTTAAGCTTAAAATGAGCTTATAAGACCATAAATTAGCTAAAAATTGAGAAAATTTTTGAAAATTTCTCAAAAAAACTAATTTTTTGACACTTTTGGGCGACCCTCAAGAAAGTGGGTGGGGGCTTGCCGAAAAGTGGGGGGGGGGCTCCGAAAAGCGGAGGGGGGAACCGAAAAATGGGGGTCCCCACCCCCCCCCCCCGAAAAAAATGCCAGATATGGGAGGGGCAGGTTGTAAATGCCAGTAGGACTAGGTTAATAGCGCACTAATATGGACCAGCTTTGCTGAACAACCCATATTCGCGGGTACGCATGCTCCACTCCGCATTTTACCTTTATATATTGTCTTAAGTTCTAAATTATCAGCTTTCCATGCGAGCTTGCTGATTTTTAAATATTAGGCTTTATATACTTCAAGCGTTTTATAGTGAGCTGCAGTGGCGCACATAGATTTTTTCGCGGGGGGCGGACCTCAGAAAAATTGGGGGGGGTCCGGGGAGATTTCCCCAAGTTGAAAATTGTTTGAAAAGTCAAGTTTTAAAAGCGCTAATATATAAGCGCGAATTAAGCAAAAAATTGAATATATAAATTTCGCGCCGAAGGCGCGAAAATTTCCGAAAATCTTAAAAAAGTTGCTATTGAAAGGTTTACAACGCCGAAATGAGGGTAAATCAAGCAAAAATGAAGTTAATTTCGCGCCAAAGGCGCGAAAATTTTTCTTTACATCTGGTTTCGGGGGGGGGGGGGCCCCCCCCCCCCCCAAGTGCGCCCCTGGTGAGCTGCTAGAGCAGAATTTGTGACACCAATTTTTACTGTATGTTGGTTGTATGAAGTGATGCATTTATGCATTAATTTAATTAAATTATATAAGTTGTATTAATTATGTAATTATTAAGTATTACCATCATAGCTATATACATACGTATATATAGGTATATCATAGGGGTCGCGACAGCGACCCCTATAATATGTGTGAAAAGTGGCTGGAGACAGTGTAAAATAAGCTGCGCAGAAGCTGCGCAAAATCCTGCGCAGATCCTGCGCAGATTTCATGCGCAAATTGTAGAGCACATCGAGTTTAGTATGTCTGTGAAGTTTCAGCCCCGTATCACTTACCGTTAAAAAGTTGCACCCCGGACCGGTTATGGCGGCGATGTTTTTTTTTCCGGTTTCTCCTATTTGATGGTTGTATTGTACATAATGTTCGCCGCTTTCACGTGATCTGCAGCGGTGGGCCAACCTAAAGGGCTATAGGGTCTAGTAGTACCCTCTAAGGAATTTAAGAATCGCAACTTTTTTTGTGCCGCAGCTGCGCCACAGCGCCGCAGTGGCGCCGCAAAGTCGGCTCATAGCGAAAAGTGACCATTTTTGTGGTCGTCGCTCAGGTCGAGCGTTACCAGCTGGAGCTGATTTCTTTTTATATTCAGAAATTACATATATTGAACTAACTAACGGTCCAGGTTGCGTTTCTCTATCACTTCCCTAGCGACCACAGTGGCCCGTCAAAAATGGCGAAAATTCGAAAAATGAAAAATCGAAATTTCGCGCTATCTATTCAACCTTGAAAGCTCAAATCTTCCATACAATGGTTTTCTGGCACGGAGAATCGATTCCCGCAGTCAGTTTTACCGTCAGACCCACCCATCTTGCTGGGCTGGTTCCACTTTGCCGTCGGGAGGGTCAAGTCGGAAACCGCTTCCTGGAGGTCCATAGTAGGCTTTACCTGGCCTCTCAAAACTTTGTCTATATGGGTTTTCTGGTTCGCCCAGCTCATTCCCGGTATCTGTTTTGCCGTCCGACGTACCTATTTTGCTGTGCTAGTTCCACTTTGCCGTCGGGAGGGTCAAGTCGGAAACCGCTTGCTGGAGGTCCATAGTAGGCTTTACCTGGCCTCTCAAAACTTTGTCTATAGGGGTTTTCTGGTGCGCCCAGCTCATTTCCGGTATCCGTTTTGCCGTCCGACGTACCTATGTTGCTGTGCTAGTTCCACTTTGCCGTCGGGAGGGTCAAGTCGGAAACCGCTTCCTGGAGGTCCGCAGTAGGCTTTACCTGACCTCTCAAAACTTTGTCTATAGGGGTTTTCTGGTGCGCCCAGCTCATTTCCGGTATCCGTTTTGCCGTCCTACGTACCTATGTTGCTGTGTTAGTTCCACTTTGCCGTCAGGAGGGTCAGTCGGGTGGGGGGTCAAGTGGTCGAAAATAAAAATTTTCAAAACTGGTCAAATTTGGTATCAAATGAAAGCTCTAAGTGAGCTGAGCAACTTTTGTCATAGAACTGCGTACCCAAAGTGGCTGTAGAGTGCTGTGGTGGGGTGGGGTGGGGACTTAGGCGATCTTGGGTCAAAAATAAAATTTTTCAAAAGTGGTCAAATTTGGTATCAAATGAAAGCTCTAAGTGAGCTGGTCAACTTTTGTCATAGAACTGCGTACCCAAAGTGACTGTAGAGTGCTGTGGTGGGGTGGGGTGGGGGACTTAGCGATTTTGGGTCAAATATAAATTTTTTCAAAAGTTGTCAAATTTGGTATCAAATGAAAGCTCTAAGTGAGCTGGTCAACTTTTGTCGTAGAACTGCGTACCCAAAGTGGCTGTAGAGTGCTGTGGTGGGGTGGGGTGGGGGGGACTTAGGCGATTTTGGGTCAAATATAAAATTTTTCAAAAGTGGTCAAATTTGGTATCAAATGAAAGCTCTAAGTGAGCTGGGCAACTTTTGTCATAGAACTGTGTACCCAATGTGGCTGTGAGTGCTGTGGTTGGGTGGAGTGGGGACTTAGGCGATCTTGGGTCAAAAATAAAATTTTTCAAAAGTGATCAAATTTGGCATATATAAAATGAAAGGTATAAGTGAGCTGAGCAACTTTTGTCATAGAACTGCGTACCCAAAATGGCTGTAGAGTGCTGGGGTGAGGACTTACGCGATTTTATATATAGGTCAAAAAATGGAATTTATTAAAAGTGGTCAAATTTGTGTCAAATGAAAGTCCTAAGCGAACGGAACAACTTGTCATGGAGCCACCCACCCAAACTTGCTGTGCCAAATAACGTCACGTGCCTATGAAACTGTTGTCTTTACTTCTTCAACCGGAATTTAAAGGATATATAGACACAGCCAACACACACATATTATCCTCTTTTGTGCGGAGCATTTTTGTTACTTGTATATATATATATATATATATACGTATATATAATATAGTTGCAAACGCAGAGCTATGCTCACAAATTGGTAAACTGTTAGTGAATAACTGCCACCAGCACCAGTCCGGGCAGTTTCCGCGAATATGGGTTGTTCAGCGAAGCTGATCCATATTAATGCGCTTTAAACCTAGTCCTCTTGTCATTTACATTTACAACCTAGTCCTCTTGTCATTTACAACCTGCCCAGGCCCGCACCCAGGATTTTGAAAACGGGGGGTCCAAGGTAAAATGCAACGGTGGGTCTGGGGGGCGGAGCTCCCAGATGTTGAAAAATTTTTGCATTTTTACCCAAGCACAGTACATTGGACATTAATTTCTTGCAAAAAGTAAATTATGGCGCCGAAGGCGCGATAATTTTTTAAAAATAGCTGTTTTTGCCATAAAATGGAAAAAATTTTCCATATTGTCATCTGTCATCCCAAGAGGTGGGGTCTAGACCCCTTAAACCCCTCCCCTGGGTGCGGCCTCGAACCTGCCCCTCCCACATTAACGTTTTAAAACCGAGTCCTCTGTCCGCTTAAAACCCAGTGTCACCCATATTGCATTTTTTATGTTCCATCCGAGCATTTTTATTCTTGTTATGTAGGGGCGCGATAGCGCCCTACATAATATGGGTATAAAGGCGTCTGCGTGGCCCCCTGGAGACCGAGTTGGCCTGGTGCCAGCTATTTAGAGGTCAGGGAGTGGTAAAAAGGTTACTATCGTAAACAACTCGAGTAGTACTACAAGTACCACCATATTTTTGGTTCGAATTCGAAACTTCGAATTTTTGCACTAGGCGATAGTTACCGTGCGTTTTTTTCTCGGTAAATAACGCTTATTGGAAATGCATTTTACGGCTAAGTGTTGGAACGATGTGGGCATTTTGGCACCATACTACTATTCAGTGGCGTGCCCAGGGTTTTGGGCTTTGGGGGTAGAAACCCCTCCTTTTGGATCATATTTTATAATTACTTCATTAAAGAAAGTATAAATTTTTGTCAAACCCGCTAATTTTCAAAATCTTAGATACGCCTATTACGTACGTACGTATATGTAGATGTATATACCTAACTGTAGCAAGCAAAAGAGTCTTCTATAGTACAAACAGACTAAACTACCAAAAACGCAACTAATTGGGGTAAGCAGCATACGTAAGTGAGGCGAGGTCCAGAAGCCAGATCCAAAACGACGGATCATTGCCTCTAGAAATTAGAGCACTTTTACTTTTAAAGAGAGAAACTTTTACCAAATGTCTTACTGCTCATTTTGGCGCGTATTCTGATTCCTGACAGGGGGGCCGGCCGCCCCCCCCCCCCCCCCGACCCCCCCCCTTATGTGCGCCCCTGCTACTATTATATATATGTTGGTAGACAGGATCCCCCATGCTACCTTTTTGGTCATTTTGGCACCTGGCCAGTTTTGGCTCTGTGCCAAGGTCCCAAAGTCGGACTTTCGCTATTTTTCGCAAATTTTGGTCACACTTTTCTAGAACTGGGTAGAAGCTGGATTGACCACTGGTCAAACGGCCTAAAACTGCGTTTTCGGATGAACCGGATTTAGAGTTACCGTTCGTTCTTTTCGAATCTCACTCAAAAAATATGTCTTTAGTCAGCGCTTATATTTAAATGGCTGAAATTATTGTTAACTGGATCACTGCTGTCATGGCTTACTGAGCCTGATTTGCTGGTTGTGTATAGTTTATATGCTTACACAAATGGCGTAATGACATGATGCATTAGACGCTTGGAGGAGAATCTTTAAAAGGACAGAAGGACAAGAAACAAAAATGCTCCTCTGGAGCATGAAAAAAGTAATATGGGTGATGGTGAGGTTGCAAATCAAGAGTCGACTAGTCTTTAAAATGCTTAATATGGGGCTAGGTTCAAAAATAGAAGAGGACTAGGTTGTGAGCGAATTAATATGGGCACAGCTTCGCCGAACAACCCATATTCGCGGGATTTCACGCGTCGTCTTAGTTTTTGTCACATACAGAGCTATCAATTTCAGTCAGTAATAAGAAATTTAAGAAGTTGAATATATACGTATATACTCATTGAATACAGTTGTTTGCATATACGTATGTACGTACTCTGTTAGACTAGCTAGGAATACGTATGTGCGTAAATTATCATCATTTGGTCGGATTGAACTGCGGCAAGCAACGAGAAGAGATCTAAGGACATGAGGCTAAAGCTATTGGTTCAAGCAGGGAGGAAATAGAAGGTCAGAGTCCTAAAATTATTCTTGAAAAAATTTTCCGCATAAATGAATAAAACGCACTGGTTAGTATAAAACGTTTCTTGAAGAAAAAGTTTGACTAACTATAAACTAAACTTAGCGTGGATGGATATGCATTCTGATATACATTTATAAACCGCGAATATGGGTTGTTCGGCGAAGCTGTGCCCATATTAATTCGCTCACAACCTAGTCCTCTTCTATTTTTGAACCTAGCCCCATATTAAACATTTTAAAGACTAGTCCTCTCTTGATTTTGCAACCTCACCATCACCCATATTACTTTTGTCATGCTCCAGAGGAGCATTTTTGTTTCTTGTATATATATAAAATTTAATCGCCGAATATATATATACCAGACTAATGTATGAATCCTGCATGCACCCCATTCAGGAAGCCACTTGAAATCAAAAGCACCAATATTACGTAGCTTATCAATGACTCAGAACTTTAGTTTGTCAAGGCTTCTCTTTCTTCCTTTCTCAGGTGGACTTTTACATGTTCCAGACTCATATTAGCACCCTTGCGGAGCATTTTTCCCGCTTGTCTATTGCTGGATATTTATATACTCTTTGTCGTTACGTTTGTTCAGAATGAAAAACAAAATATTGCCACCAAATATGCGACTATCGGGAGATGCCGTTCCCAAGGGGAAAATGCGGTCGGCAGGTTATCTAATGAACCCTTAACTTACTGCGGTCTCTGGTGATTCGCTTTAAAATATTTCGTCAACTGATTATAACTTAATTGGAATGAGCTTTAACGCTATATTACGCTTGTCCAACCCTGCTCTGGGCACTCAAATAATTTACTCATCTGTCCGGACAGAATGCGATAATTGTAAAAATTTATCTACGTATCTGTCTGGAAATTTTCAATGTCCAATTTACTTACTCGAGGAAAATAGATAAATATTTTATTTAAATTAATATTTAAATTGGTTCATTTATATGTACTCGATCGATACACAGTGTCATTGCACATTTTATCAATAGTTATTTAGCTGCAGTTCGTTGCTTTAAGCTAGAGATTTGGGCGAAAACCATTTTGGAAAAACTGCGATTATTTTTTTTGTTGAACATTGATTTCTCAAAAATCTACCTAATGGATTAGCGCTATTTTAGGCACTCTCTTCTTCAGAATATTGTCCAGCAGGAAGATGGTCTGTAGTTCAGGAGATCCTTCACCGACATCTGGTTGCCATATAGCACTGAACATCGTTTTATGGAAAACCCATAACGCCTACAAGTCTGATTTAATTTTTCCTGAAAAAACGTTTGTATTTTTGTTCTGTTTTCTTCCAATCTAAAAACAATTCTTCCAACAAAACAACGACAGATATTTTCAAGCCTGTTCCTTCTTTACAAGTGGCCGTAGCTCAGGGGCAGAGCAACGCAGGCTTTCGAGTCTGGGGGGTCCTGGGTTCGAGTCCCGGCGTGTACTTCCTAAACAGGCTTGGAAATTGTATAATGTTTCCTATGCATATAATAATAATACATAATGATAATGCATACATAATTTGGAGGGAAACAAATCTATTTTTTAATTTAATTTTTAGAATGGAAAACTGATCTACTTCATTTAATTTTTTAAGTTTTTGTTTAAGCTACCTAAAACAGTCCTCACACACATTAATCAGGATTCTATCGGCCCTATTTAAATTGGTCGGTAAAAATCCAGCGCGCAATTCATTCTTACTTAACCAAAGCTGTTTATTTGCAAAGAATGAGTTGATCCAAAACTTTACCCTTTTTGGGAAACGGATTTTGGAACGTGAAATAAATTATACAAGTAGGAATGCTCCTTGCGGTCGCATGAAAAAGTTATGAGCTATGATAACCAACATTTAAGATGGTGATTTGTTTTGGGCATATATTGTTAGTTGACGGTTTAAATCAAGATGAAATTTGATGAAACTTCCAAAATAAGTAAAGGTTCGAAAAAAAATACACCGGCCGGGTCCGAAAAAAAATACACCCACCCTAACTCAGGCTAGAAGCTACGGACCCCAGCCAAACTGTACCCCATAATAGCGCAAGCTTATTTATATCCAGCCATGGTATGGCTTGTTTCCTAAGGCCCTACACTCACGCAGACTGAGGACTCAAAAATGGTACTATGAGAAAGTTGGATTTCAACTTTTGGATCAGTTGGCAAATTTTTGGCTCTTGTTCGCTACACTAAAGCTATAGTAGCACCTATTGTTTTAACATAATACACATTGCTTCTAGTTTTTTTTTTTTTTGGCAATAGGTTCGGGCGCCCCTGCGCCGCACAGTTGCGTAGCAGCGGGTGTATTTTTTCGGACCCGCTGGGCACTTGGGTCCGAAATAAAAATACACCTAAAATTCTTATTTTAGCTGCTAGAAATCGACCAGGTGTCGAGTTTCCGCGTTTTTAGCAGCATTTATGGCTGTAGCATGCACTGACGGTGTCCTGGGTTGGTTCCAATGGGTCAATCTTTATCTTACTACAGTGTCGTATGATTGGCTTGAAAATTTGTCCTCAACTGACCAGAGCTTTACTGGGATGACTTTTAGCGCTGTTTTATGCTAGCATTCACAGCTATTGTAGTGATTCCAGTAATACTGATTCAATTTTAGAAGCGAGTAGACTGTAAGTACTGCATTTTCAGGACCTCAAGCCGCTGCAAATTGCTTGTTACAGCCTCGGTAACAAAAGTCGACGATATTCCGGGTAGTTAGAGCATTGAAACGAGTTGAAAAAGACAGGACAATTACGAACCTAGAGTAAACTTAATAAAATAATACCATATGGTAAACTATAACGACTTTTGCTACGTTCACATGCTCAGATCGGGCTGCCAGGTTCCTCAGCAGACAAGCTTTCAGCACTGAACTGAAAACTCTTAATTTTTTTGACTTTGAATGAGCTAAATGATGGTTTATAATCAATTGTGCCAATGGCTAGAGAATTAAAAACAACGTAGACGACCCCTTCCGGTAGGCATTGGGATTCCAGAACTCATGTTAACAGCCATGACCATCCGTGACGGTTTTCAGAAGGTCTTCTAGATGTCTGCTGGATATTTATTCTTTGTCGTTACGTTTGTTAAGAATAAAAAACAAAATATGGCCATTGAGTAAGCAACATTACAGACATTACTGTGTGATAAAAACAGTATCTGGCCAGATGAAAAAGTTTTCGGGCCATATGCGGTAGGCGGCCTATCTAAATGAAAATTAACCACCATAGACTGGAAAGATGGGTCAATAGTCAACGGAAAATGCATGAGCAACATCTGTATCTACGATTTGTATAGTCATTTTGGCACTAGATAATGAAAGGTCGAATTTTTGGCCCTGTATGTTTTTTTTCGATCTCGTGTATTTTTTTCGATTTGGGTCCGAAAAAAAATACAGTCAATTTTCAAAATTTTTCTGAAAGCAGCCCTTGCCCGGGAACTTTGGGCATGGGAAAAAAGTAGACCCCACCCCACACATGCTGGGCCATATCCGGGATCTCTACTACAATCCTATAAAAAGTTATCCAAAAAGTTGCCAAATCGTATTTTTTTCAACCTTTATACTTTTAACATTCTAACACCCTCTGCACAATCTCGCTTCAAAATTCGACGTATCCGTTCACAGCCGTTTTTGCCGAATTTGGACAGTTAGACAGTTGTTGCACAGCTAAGAGGGTCTGTGCTACTTTGCGGACCAGTCATCTCGGCACGACTCATATATACTTTCAGCAATTTCAAACCCGATAAAACTTAAATGTTTGCGTGACTATATACTGTAAGATTTTCAGTCTTCTTATCCGACACAGCTCCTGAGTCTACAAGGTTTAGAGACGTTTGCTTAGTAAACCTAGAATTATGTATTAATTTAAGAAAGTTGAATCTAACTTAGTTGTGCTGAAATTGAGCGGTTTCATAATAATTAAAAAAGGGTACCCAGCAATTTGATAGTAGAATCGAATGATGTGGCCGATGAATCAGAAAAAATTTACTTTAGTGTGCAAAAAATCTGGAAAATTAGATTACTTCGAAAATGCAGTAAAATAATTTCCGAGAACTAAAGTTACCGTATTCTCGCGCTTAAGGGAACACCCATTTAAGAGAACATGTTCTCTTAGGTGAACGTGTTCTCTTAAGTGAATTCAGAAAAATTGTGAAAGCTAAATTAAAAAAATTGTTTTTTAAACTAAATTTCATAAAAATTGGTCAACAAATGCAGAATATCTTACGTACCGACTTACTTACGTTGCGACGTACCATTCATACCATAAAAAGTGATAATAATAATTATAAAAAATGAAAAAGCAACATTGATGATTGCTTTTTGGTGGTACTGAACATTCATTTAAGGTTGTGGTATCCTTTTGTGCAGTGCTTTAATGGTGATTTTTCGAAACGCTATAACTTTCGCAATTTTGGGAATTGGAAAGAGCTTTATACATTATACTTTATACAGTTATTATCTGGACATTCAGATGGGCTTACGAAACTGGCAAAATTAGCTAAAACTAGCAGAAATTTTCTGACATGCTGACATTCTAGCAGGATGAATATAGACAAAACATTTTTGAACATCGATTTCTCAAAACTGAAGAATCGACCAAAAGTTCTTTTGTGCCACTGAATGAAGGACATTGGGCCGAGGGACGGTTTTCTGGATTTGGCTCAGCAGGTCTCGGTGTCTGTCTATAAAATCGGCCAAAAGCACAGTACCACGAAATTTCGCAACTTCGCATTGAGTTTTCTTACTACTCGATACGTTTTAGCCCAAACCAAGAAAAACGACCCTCCACAGAAGTACGAATTTTAATTCCGCCAAACATCTCCGGAATTGGTTGAGTACTTTTTGAGAAATCGATGTTCGAAACAAAGTAATCACAGTTTTGTCAAAATGGTTTTCGGCCAAATCTCTAGCTCAAAACAATAAAGTCCGTCTAATAGGCATTCAAAAAATGGGCAATTTTCCAATTTTGGCCGTATTTCACTTAAGGTGGTGATTCCTTTTGGGCACGTATTGTTGGTTGGCGGCGCAAATCAAGATGAAATTTGACGAAACTTTCCGAAATACGGCTCCCAATTCATGCGTGCACTCGGAAATAAATCGGAAATAAATAGTGTGCTTGTGTATAGGGGGTCAGTATTTAAATATAAAGTTATTTTGTGGCGATACGGAATGGATCGGAGATAAATTTTGCTGTTTCGGAAATAATCGGAATTGCAGTTTTTCTGTTTCGGATAGAATCGGAAGGGGGTTCAGGGCCCGGAAACTCGGAATGTGAGAGTGAAGGGGTTTCTCGGACGGAATCCGACAGGAAACTCCAAATCGGGACAGGTAGAAGATTGTACAAGACAAACTCGGAGTCGGATCGGAATCGGATCGGAAAGTCGGAATTGGTTCGGAGGAACTCAGTTAGGGGTACGAAGTTGTACAAGACATTCTCGGTGTCGGATCGGAATTTGATTGGAAAGTCGGAATCGGACAGGTATAAGATTGTACAAGACAAACTCGGAGTCGGATCGGAATCGGATCGGAGAGTCGGAATCGGATCGGAAACTCGGAATCGGACAGTTACAGAGTTAGGGGTACGAAGTTGTACAAGACAATGTCGGAGTCGGATCGGAATCGGATCGGAAAGTCGGAATCGGACAGGTACAAGATTGTACAAGACAAACTCGGAGTCGGATCGGAATCGGATCGGAAAGTCGGAATCGGATCGGAAACTCGGAATCGGATAGCCATATAGTTAGGGGTACGAAGTTGTACAAGACATTCTCGGTGTCGGATCGGAATTGGATCGGAAGGTCGAAATCGGACAGGTTCAAGATTGTACAAGACGAACTCGGAGTCGGATCGGAGTCTCGGACTGCCAGGGTAAATGGTGTACAAGACAAAGTCGGAAAAAAGCCATCTGTTAGCTAAATATTAAGCCAGCCATTGTAGGCAGATATTAGCTATCTAGGGGGACCTTAACAAAGTGGCAATGGAAGAGTTATTTGGCTATTCTTGAAAGGTGTCTAGGGCATGAATGGGTGGTTATCCGTCTGTTACTGGTGTACTCCCCTTTATTGTAATTTTATTGCATTTGCCTAGCCCCCACCCTAAATTTGATTCTACCGCTGGGACCGCTTGCACCCCCCCCCCCAGATTTTACTGGATTTTTGCAGCTATGACCGATTGCACACACCCCCCCCCCCCCCCGATTTTACTGGATTTTTGCGGCTATGACCGCTTGCACCCACCCCCCCGATTTTACCGGATTTTTGCAGCTATGACCGCTTGCACACCCCCCCCCGGATTTTACTGGATTTTTGCAGCTATGACCGCTTGCACCCCCCCCCCCCCCGATTTTACTGGATTTTTGCAGCTATGACCGCTTGCACCCCCCCGATTTTTACAGGATTTTGCAGCTATGACCGCTTGCACCCCCCCCCCGATTTTTATGGTTTTTTGCAGCTATGACCGCTTGCACCCCCCCCCCCCCGATTTGTACTGGATTTTGCAGCTATGACCGCTTGCCCCCCCCCGATTTTACTGTTTTTTGGAGCTATGACCGCTTGCCGCTTGCACCCATAGGTGTGGCTGGAGAAAAAAGTGGGGGTGGGGGTTCAGAAAAAAGTAGGGAGGGGGTTTGACGAAAAAAGGGGGAGGGGGGGTCGCGAAAAGTCGATTTGGGGGGAGGGGTAAGAAAAATTTTCTAGGGGGGGTCGGCGAAAAATTTCGAAAAAAGTCGGTTTTTCGTTAAAAAAATAAAAAATTTTCTCAATTTACAGCTATTTTTAACGATTTTTAGCTTAATTAAGCGAATTCTAGCAATTTTTTCGCTAATTTTTGGAATTTTTTGGAAAAATTTCGATTTTTTAGCTAAAAATTTTCAAAAATTTAGGTAGGCGATTGAAAATTTTTAGGGGGGAGGGGTCTGAAAAAATTGATTTGGGAGGAGGGAGTAGGAAAAAATTTATAGGGGGGGGGGTTGGCCCCCCCTTCATTAATTTGGGGGGGAGGCTCCCCCCCCCCCCCCTAACACACCTATGCTTGCACCCCCCCGATTTACAGAATTTTTGCAGCTATGACCGCTTGCACCCCCCCCCCTGATTTTACTGGATTTTGCAGCTATGACCGCTTGCGCTTGCACCCTCACCCCCCCCGATTTTCCTGGATTTTGCAGCTATACAACTTGTACCCCCCCCCGATTTTCTGGATTTTTTGCAGCTATACTGCCACCCCCCTGATTTTACTGGATTTTGCAGCTATGACCCTTTTGGAATTTTACTGGATTTTTTGCAGCTATGACCTTTTGCACCCCCCGATTTTACTGGACTTTTTGCCGGTATGACTTTTTACCCCCCGATTTTTCGGAAGTTCAGGTTCCTGGTGGCTCCCTTTTTGGACACCCCGAAAATGTTACAAATAATTACTTTTTAGAGTTTAATTTTAAAAAATTTCCTCAGTTTTTCGTGCGTGCGGAGGGGAGTCTGAAAGCGAGGGGGGGGGTTGGGAAAATCGGAGGGGAAGAGAAATGTGAGCCTAAACTTACGAAGGGGAGGGCGCCCCCCACCCCTAGTACACCTCCTTTGTTTTATAGTAGTACTTCTGATCTTACGAAGGGGGGAGGCGCCGCCCACCCCGCGCCCAAAAAAAGTGTTTTTGGGTCAAATGTTAAACGTATCCTTTTTTTCTCGTGGTAATTCTAAACTTACGAAGGGCCCCCCATACCGCACACCCCGCCTTAGAAAAAAGACTTGGTTCTCGTTCTACCCCCCCCCCTTTTTTGGACACCCAAAACTGTTAAAATCATAATTTTGAGGATTATATAAATTTTAAAAATTTCCTCAGTTTTTCGTGCGTGCGGAGGGGGGGTCTAGTAGGGAGGGGGTTCCGAAAAAGCGGAGGGGGAAAAGATTTGAGCTCAAATTCGAAAAAGTATCTCAGCTTTATATATATCTATATTTATATATATTTATACAATTATTTCCAAATCTGTTTAGGAAGTGCCTCCAGGACTCGAACCCGGGACCCCCCCAGACTAAAAAGCCTGGGCTGCTACTGCCCACTGAGCTACGCCCACACAAAATATTTATTTAGGGAGCCCAAAAGTGTTTTTTAGGTCAAATGCTAAGAAACGTATATAGCCATGGGGGAAAAACCCACTTTTTCGTTTTGGCTGGAACTTTTTTGTTACAAGGACTAGCTAGAAACTCATATACTCGTACTTGGCGTACTTAGAACTTTCTTTTAAGCCCATTTGCACTTCTCTGGATTGTACCGTTAGGCCGGTATAATGCAAAAAGCTGAGGGAAAAAACCAATGTGAAAAAGCCAAATGGAGGAATACTCCACCTCCTGGAGTCCTAAGAATTGTCGTAGCGCATGATTCTGACGCTTACTGTATCAAAATTCAATGTTATTTAGTTAGTATGATCATAAAACCCGACCTAAGTAGCTTTTTTTGAGATCTCATGTGCCATTGAAAATGCAGCATCAAATGGACAAGTTTTCATAAAGTTTAACACATAGCCATAGGGCAATGTTGGAAAATAGTAAAAACGATGCAATTTGATAAAACTTATTATTCTAACGTGTAGAGAATGGTTTTTTACGTACAATTGGCTATTAAAAGTCAGAGTGGAGACCTCTGCTGGGTCGTCCAGCAGCGAAATTACACTTTTAGGGTTTTATGCCTCTAGCTACCCAAGTATTCATAATTGTCCAAATCGTGCACTGGGTGGCGCGGCGTCCTCGATAATATCGTACTAGAGTCCCGAATTGTTTCCCAGTTGAGCTGGTAAAAAATTTTTCAAAAAAATTTGGGTGGGTTTTTTTCCCAAAGTCGGTTTTTCCTGCCACGTTTGGCAATGTGCCGCCCCAGTGTAGCAGGTTACATCGGATCGGTCTAATTTTTGCTGTGTGCAAAAGGAAGACTTGCCATCGTACAGATATTTGCAAAACTTTAGAGCCCAACCCAGTCAAAAGTTACGGTCCATACTTTTGCCAAATTTTTCCCGGAAGGTGGGACCAAAAGTAGGTATCATTTTCAAAATGTCATAAAATGAGCAAAGTGAACCAAATGACCTAATGACACAGAAGTCATGGCGGCAGATCGGCTCCAATACTGGAGGTGGTGGTAGCGAAATCGGCTGTCAAACCACAGAGAAGAGCTGCAGCTACCGTCAGTCCCGCCGTGGCTGGGTGTCAGCCACCTTCAAGCCATATCTCAATGATATGGTCCTCAAATCCTCCGACAAGGAGGAACTCCGCCGCTGTGCACTGGACACCCTCCAGACACTCCCGCCATCCGATGTTACCATCTGGACAGACGGATCGGTCCTGGAAGGCACCAGAAATGGTGGAGCGGCGGCCATCATCCACTCCACCACTGGAAACCAGCGAATTACGTTGCCACGTAGACCTCTATGCTCCAGCTACAAAGCTGAAATTGTAGCAATCGAAGCCGACCTGACGTGGACTCTGAACAACTGGAATGTCAAGCTGGACAGAAATCAGGATCTGCTCAGATTCTCAGTCCAGCAGTACAGAAATTAGCCACTTCGAGTCTGACCGGCGGCTCAGCTCTAATCGACAGGATCTGGTCACAATTGGCGGAAATAACCCGGTTGGGTGGACACGTTACAATGCAATGGATTCCATCTCATGTCGGCATTGAAGGAAACGAAGAAGCCGACAGCGCCGCAAGCGAAGCCTCCAGAAACCAAAATCAACCTGATGTCCCGGTGGACTATAGCTCTGCCAAATCCTCAATCAAGAGACATTTCCAGGATGAAGACGGTGGAAGATAGATGCCCAGTTTGACAACCTTGGCATCTATCTAGGTGGCAGGCTCCCCCCGCCAGAGGCTGAATTGGGCCTCACTAAATCCTGAACGGTCCACCCTTGCAGCTGAGATGTAACGGACATTCAAAACTGTTGGCCCAGTACAGACCACAGAATCGGTATTGCAGACAGCCCAAACTGCCCAAGCTGTGGGCAGTGCCCCGAGGACCTACAACACCTACTCGTAGACTGCCCAGCGCACACTTCCTCCCGGGTCCGGTACTTGCGGAACCAGCCCGTTGTTGGCCGTCCTCGGAGGTCCCCAAGGCGGTGGTGGATTTCCTACGGGGGTGGTGCCAGCTTCAGCCATCCCAATCATGTCGCGGCGCCATAGATCCAAACAACAACAACAACAACAACCTGATCTTTGCACACATAGGTTAGAAAGAGTCGCGCTTGCTGGTACTCTTTGGAGCTCTAGCTCCAACCCGTAAACCGGAGGCGGTGGGTTTTTTCCCCCAAAAAAGGGGGTGGGTTTTTTCACCCCTTGGCTATATAAACTTCTAACTTACGCCCCGCCTTGGAAAAATACCTGGTTCTGGTGGCCCCCCTTTTTAGGATTTTTACCGAAACTGTTAAAATAATAATTTTTTTGAGGATTATATAATTTTTAAAAATTTTCTCAGTTTCGTACATGCGGAGAGGGTCAGAAAGCAGGGAGTGGACTCCAGAATAGTAGGGGAGAGAAAAGAATAACTTTTTGGGGTTTAATTGTTACCCAAAAATTTCCTCAGTTTTCCGTGCGTGCGGAGGGGGGGGGGGGGGTCTGAAAGCGGGGAGGGGGTTCAAAAAAGTGGAGGGGAGAGAGGATTTTTACAGCTGCGACCCTTGAGCCCCCTCCCAGCCGATTTTGGGTTTTTGGATTCAGGTTCCTGGTGCTCCCTTCTTTTGGGACACCCGAAAATGTTAAAATAATTACTTTTTGAGGTTTAATTTTAAAAAATTTCCTCAGTTTTTCGTGCATGCGTAGGGGGGGGTCTGAAAGCAGGGAGGGGGGGGTTCCGAAAAGTGGAGGGGGGGAGAGAAAAGATTTGGACTAAACTTACGAGAGGGGGGGCGCCCCCACACCCCGCCCTCGTATAGTCAGGGGGGGGAAACATCACCGGCAAGGTGGGGGAAAAACAATGGCTCACCCTGCTCAGCTGGCATAAGATAGAGATACAAAATCTAGTGCAAATGAAAGTTCAAGTCTTGTACGCTGAGATCATAGTATAAACTAACCGTTTCTGTCGGTTGAGCCTTCGTGTGGCATGGGTCCGAAGTTGACACCCAAAAATTGTCCAAAAGCCTAAGGGATGTTTCAAATTTTCTACGATTATGCCAACTTATTGGTAATAGTTACAGGAGTCATTTTGTACGTGAAGGGGTTTGTGGATGTGTCTATAACGTGGGCTAGTCGGATTTTCACTGAGTCACACGGTTGAGAGTAGTGACCTCTTTTTCCCCCACTTTTTTGCACCAGAGGGGGGGAAAAACAACGGTGATACACTTTTCCCCGCAGTTTCGTTTTTGGTTTACGCATAAATAACTATTAATTGTTTACTCATTTGGAACAATTGTACCCCCCAATTGACCTTCCGCTGCCGAAAAGCGCCATATGACCTGCCCCTGTGGAGGAATGCTGGCAAAAAAAAAAAACAAAAAAAAATAAAAACAAAAATATTCCCAGGGGGCAAATCGTGCGGATAACAAGAAAATTAGGGTCCATAAACAATATTTTTGTGATATTATGAACTGTGGACATTCCAGAAAGTTTCACAAGTGTGGATATGCAAAAGACTACACCCAAAATGGATGGTCCCAGAACACTTTTTTGCGATTTGCCACCCACCATAAATAAAACACTCGATTTCTTGCGGGTTAATTTCAAAATGGTGTATTTTATCATTGCAAGTTAACACAAAAGGCGATTAAATTATAAATTACCAGAAAAATAAGGTTACGTAGACCAAAAATCTCAATTTCCTAGCAATGTTGGCCCATTGCTAAGGTTGGCTTATACGGTGGATAACTGGGGTTTTTCTAGGCAAAAATAAGAGTGGGGGGGGGGGGGAGGTCCAAAAGTGGGGGGGGGGGCGGGGGGGGGGGCGAGTGGGGGGGGGGGACGCCGGGGAGGTCAAAAGTGGGGGGGGGGGGGGGGGGGGGGGGAAATAAAATGGGCTAAAAATGGCAAAATACAGTATAAAAAGCCTGTCTTCCACATATACTGCTATAAGTAAGCTTAAAAGTGCACAAAATTGTGTTTTAGCACTTCAAAATAAACCATTTTTGACAGAAAAAATTTCCGAAGCCGAAAATTTTAATTTTTTGACCAAAAATCTAAAAATTTGGCATTTTCTGGGCACCTATAGGGTGAGTGGGGGGGGGAAGCCCAAAAAGGTGGGGGGGAGGGGACCGGAAGTGGGGGGGGAGCCCAAAAGTGGGGGGGCGCCCCCACCCCCCCCGTAAAAAAACCCCAGGAATGCTAAGCCTGGCTGCCAGCGGCAGCAGTTTTTAGAGTAGATATTGCGTTTTTATGCCTTTAATGCCATTTATCTGCTGTTATGGTGGTAAGGAACAAAATTCTGGTACCATCTTTTTCCCACCCCCATCTTTCCCCCCACTTGTGGGGGGGAAAAGATGATCCACTTCCATGGGGGAAGAAAAACCCACTTTCGGATTTTGGCTGGAACTTTTTTTTTTTTTTTTTTTGTTACAAGGGCTAGC
>JASAND010005547.1:0-14935 GCA_030248195.1 Trissonchulus latispiculum
GGGGTGGTAGTCGCGTCGAAGGGCGAGAAAAATGGCCAAAAAATTGGGTATGTTTTGGGTAAATTTTGAAAAAAAGCTCAAAAAATGTCCAAATTTTTGGCTTAAACTGTTTATTATTATGAGAAATACACGTTTTTAACTGTATTATGGATCTTATGACTCAATATTGTCCTTAATTTGGACTTGGAAACATGTTGGAAATCAAGTTTTGGAGTTTAAAACCACTGTCTAGTGTTAAAATTACTTTATGGTTAGATGTTTTTTATCATTAGAAACGGCTGAAAATGCGATTTTTGGCATAAATACTGACATATTTTTTTGGGGGAGGCTTGGGGGGGGTCCTGGGGGGGGGGTCGCCAGAGGGGGCCCCCCCAGAAAATGTGGGGGGGGGAGTCTCCCCCACCCCAAATCTCCGTTACACCTATGCCCCTAACACACCAATGTTCGAGGGGGTAGGCGAAAGATTTGTTTATTTGCCAAAATCTGGAAAATTATCTGAATTTTTCGCTATGTTGGCTACGTGTTTTTACTATAACTTGGGGTACAGTTTAGGGGGGTCCTCCCCCCCCCCCAAATTTCGGATTTGGGTGGGGTCCCCCGAGCCAAATTTGGACCTTCTACTCCCCCACCCCCAACCCAAACCGGTGGTACACCTATGGGTGAAACTATTGGGGTGGGACGCGGCACTCTCATACTTGGCTTGGGGGCCCCCCATAGTTTCCCTGGAACTTTGGGGCCTGGGCGGGGGGTAAATCTTGGCTGACCTCCGAAATGTGAAACGGGGTACCCCCCCACCCCCCCCCCAGAATTGGACCTCAGAAATTTCTGAAAAATGGCCAAAAAATGCAAAATTTTCTGTAATTTAGCCCTTTTTTCATCAAAATAAGCAGTTTGCTTGTTTCTTAACGTTTTAGGAAGTTTGTTTTTGCACCGTTTTAAACTTCGAGTTTTTAGGTAAAAATTTTAGAAAATTTTTTAAAAAAATGACCATTTTCGACCATATTTAGCTAACTTTTGGGTCCAAAAATCGTTGGGGGGGGGGTTCGGGGGGGGTAGCCAAAGGTTGGGGGAGTGGTAAGTCAAAAATCTGGGGGGGGGGGGGGGGTAAATTTGGTCGTGGTTTTGGGGGGGGGGATACCCCACCTAACCCCCCCCCCCCAAAAGGAAACTATGGTGCCCCAGACCGGCCCCCAAGGATTCGGGCCTCCCCCCCCCCCCCACTGGAACTCTAAAGTGCCCGGAAAAATAGGGTGTTGGTTGAGGTTTGGAAAAATTTTCGGCTTCATCAAATTTTTAGGCCTTTTTAAGCATTTTGTAGCTATAATTTAAGTTAAAAATAGTTAGTTTTTAGCTCAGCAGCAAAAATGGCTATTTTAAGCGTTTTTCGAAAAAATTTTCTTCCCACCCCCGACCTGGGGGGGCGCTCCCTCAGAAATTTTTGCCTAGGAAATAGCCAGTCTTATAGCCGATTAACGAGTAACGATCAAAACAAGGTCGCCGACCAGAATTTTCATAAGTGGATAATTGTGGTACCAATCGACGAGTCCCAAAATATCAAATTTATTGCATAAAAACGCATTTCTGATTCCCTCCGGCACATATGGACAAGGGGGGAACGGGTAGAATTCCCCTGTTGTTGTTGTTGTCTTCGGGCATCCGATGGTCTTCCCATCACACACGTCGGCCTCCAAAGAAGCCGATCTCCCTGAGGAATCGAACCACCCTGTCTGGTTCAACCGCCATTATTTCAGGTCCCACGGTTGCCCCAAGAATTTTGGTCCTAAATTGGGTTAGGGCCGGGCATTTCATAGGACATGGGTGATAGTTTCGTCTTCTTCCTGGCACCTTCGACTCTGGGGCCCAGAATTGTCAAGTTGGAATCGAGAACGGTAGGCAGCTAGCAAAGGGCAATGGCCCTTGTTCCGCAATTGGGAAAGAGTTTTGCGTTCCAGTTAGCTTAGTCTTTCCTCCAACTGCCGTTTTGCATTTAGAACGCTCTAATGAGCGATCCAGGGTTGCCTCATTAGATGCTACGAGACATTGCCGCCACCTCGAGGAAGATGATAGCTCGATAGCGGCTTTCGCCGACTTATAGTCAATTGGGACATACTTCTGGCAAAGCAGGGTTGCCTGCCTGGCCAGAATGTCTGCTTCTTCATTGCCCTGGATGTTACAATGTCCAGGGATCCACTGGAAGTGAAACTGCTTTCCTGCCAGTTCGCTGCCATTTAGGAGTTTCCAAATGGCTGTTCCACTTTCGTCCTTTTGATTCGGAGGTCCGGCAGCCAGGCGTTGGATCGTAGCCTGGGAATCGAGGAAGATTCTGATCGTCGAATGTTTCTTCAGGCGGACTGAATTTCGGATTAGCCAGTCCATTGCACTTCGGACCGCCCGCAGCTCAGCTGTATAGCTAGACCAGTACCGTCCAGCAGGGGTCGCACTCTTGATTGTTTCATGGGGCAGACGCACGATTGCCCCGGCCCCGCCATTTTCATTACCATTACTCGCTGAGCCATCTGTCCAGATTGATATATGTGTGCGCTGGAGGTAGCGCCGCAATTGTGGATTCTGTAGCTGCTAGTTTGACTTCCGGTGGATCATTCCTGCAGATGGGCAGATCCAATTCATCCCGGAAGCTTACATCACTATTTAGCTCCCAAGGTGGATCCGTGGGTCTTGGAAACGGTTCCCTCGGATACTCCAACAGACCAGCTGTAGCTGCTGTCTCTTCAGCCAGCCGTCTCCAGCCTTCCTTCGATTTGAGTCACTGTCTGACACGTCATTGTGCTAGGGCACTGGTTGGATTACTATCACCAATAATGATCGACCTCTCGTAGGCTCGCGCCGCCAGCTGACCTGTGCGAATGTGGATAGGAAGGATTGCTGCCTCGGCCAGCAGGGATTGTGTTGGGGTTGTCTTAGTGCATCCAGTTATGGCTCGAGTGGCTGCATTTTCGATCGAAGCCAGTTTATTGTTGTTTGTGACTGCCGCACAGGGTAGCCATGCGCCGCCACAATACTCGAGGACAGACCTGATAAATCCTAGGTAGCAGAGTCATATACCTTCCCTTCTGCACCCCCAGCTGGTGCCGGAACAAAGAGCGCGAAGTGAGTTACGGCTGGAGCGAAGTTTTCTTAACAGGCCATCGATGTGGGCTCTGAATCCAAGAGTCTGGTCAAAAGTAACTCCTAAAAAGACCGGGTTACTGTTGCAGTTCAGGTTTTGCCCAAGAAGTTCGACTTTTAGCTTGTATATACTTGGCTTCGTGAGGGCTTTTTGTGAAGAAGGTGACTTCACATTTGTCGACATTTAGTGACATTTTCCATCTAGTTGCCCAATCTGTGATAGCATCCAGCCCTCGCTGTAGCCTGGTGCAGGCGTTGTCCAGAACAGCATCGCTCGTCCAGATTGCTAGATCATCAGCGAAAAGAGAGACATCGATTCCCGGAGGTAGGTTGTCAACTATGTCGTTGATAAAGCAGACGAAAAGCAGTGGCGAGAGGACCCCACCTTGGGGTACTCCAGCCGTAAATTTCCTTAATTTGCTTCTGATGCCATTGACTGATACAGCAGCGAAGTTCAGCCAGGAAGTTCTTCAACCATCGGCAGATGCATATGGGCACACCTTGTGACTTCAATTTCCAGAGCAGAGCTGCCGTCCAGACTCGGTCAAAAGCTCTACTGAAGTCTATTAGTGCCATGGCAGTTCTCTTTCCGGGTTTCGCTTGAAGATTATCGGCAACTGATTGAGTGATCCGAAGGACCTGATCCTCTGTTGACCTTTTGTACCCGAAACCTGCCTGGAGATCGCTGAGTTTGCTGTTCTGTTCCAGCCAAAATTCCAAACGATTTTTGACCGGCCTCTCCAGAAGTTTGGATATAAAACTGGTCAGGCTAATTGGTCGAAAGGAACTTAGTTATTGGCACTGCTATAGCTGATTAGGATACGCAAATGATCGGAGCCCAGATCCTCGCCTAGTGTCCAGGTTAGATATGGACAGAGGCTTGCATGGCAGCGAGTGACCTCAGGGGCTCTTCCCAGATCCAATAGAATCAAAGCACCAAGCCAAGCAATAACTGCAACAATTAAAAATCTTCATTGGATGACTAGATTTATATCATATTCCAGACGTTCTTTCTTTCGTTATTACAGAACTATTAATCTCAGACCTAAAACTCGGCCCGATTAACATTTTCAACTTTTCGGACGGATTTTCACTAAAACCGGGCCCGACATCTTTAACTTTTGGGTCTTTAACGTTTTAACACTATTAATTCGGGCCGGATTTTAGTGAAATCCTGTCAAAAAGTTAAAAATGTTAATCGGGCCGGGTTTTAATGAAAATCCGGCCCAAGAGATAAAACTATTAATTCGGGCCGGGTTTTAGTAAAACTCCGGCCCAAAATATAAAATTGTAAATTCGGGCCGGGGTTTCGTGGATTTCCGTTCCGGCCGGGTTTTAGAGAGTTATGGCCCGGCCTCAGGCAGGGCCGGCTTTTAGAGAACCCTGTGTTTCACAAAATATTTATGAATAGCTGCATAGTCTGCATAGCTGTGACTATACTCATTTCAAAGATCTTGTTGAGCTCTACATTTTTGCTTTTGGAAGCAACTTTCTTGCTCTTCTCCAGTGTGAGATATAGACGATTTTCTTATTTTGGCGTTGAAAACTTGACATTTTTGCAGAAATCAAATAATACACGATTTCTTGAGCTACGCTACGTAAAATTAAACTGAGGGTACCGATTTGAAGGTCTCGTCGAGGCCGATTATCCGAGGCACGATAAATGTTCCAACTTCTATCCCGTGAGCTGTTATCATAAAAAATGTAGTTGTTGCAAAAACATGACCAAATTTTTCCCAACGATTGTGGAGCATTTACTATGCAAGCTAGAGGGTTGTCACTTACTAGACGTGTTTAACACAAAAATAGCCAGAGACCATTTTTTAGTTGCCCCGATTGCTGCTTTCTAGGTGAAGTGGCCGCTTGCTAAAGTTGGGAAAAGTAGGCAAAATCCAGGTTGCGCAAACATTTTAGCTAATTTCTTCATAACGAAGAGTGAATTCATGATAATTAATTAAAAAAGGGTCCCCAGCTATTTGATAGTGAAATCGAATGATATAGTCTTACTATATATATAAACCATATATAAACTTACTTTAGTTTACAAAAAATCTGGAAAATTAAAGTACTTCGAAAATTCAGGAAAATAGTTTCCGAGGACAGAAGTTAGTTTAATTGCATTCATCAGAGTGAGGAAATGTTAAGCTCCATTTTGATATAAAAATGGCTTCCTAACTCCAAGTAATGTATGAGTAATAAGGGTTCAAAGTTGATGGCTCCAAAAGGGGGCGCTTGCATTACCGGGAACGGTTCTCCTGAGTTCATTTGTCAACCAATCTGTTTCAAACTTTCAGCAGTGGTAGCTGGTGTCAAATACTCACGACTTATAGAATATGAAGAACCCAGTGCTTGGCTTGCCACCTACACAACAGAGATAATTTTAAATTTTCAAAACAGCGTCATTCATTAACAGCTAAATGAAATTAGCTCAAACTTTGCACAAGTGTATAAATAAGCCTAATGCAGGGGCAATTTGTTTCAGTTTCTCGATTTATGCAATTTTGAGAAAGTTATTTATGTTCAAAATCTTTGAAAAATCAATATTTCACGGAATATAGGTTTTAAACAAAAACTAAAAAAGTTGCCCCTGCGCACCTCACCAATAAACGTACATGCAAAATTGGAACAAGCTTGGTTGAAGCGGGGGGGGCATCCGGGGGAAGGGGTAACGAAAAAATGGCCAAGGGCAACCGAAAACAGCCGGAAAAATAGTAAGTAAAAAAAAGGGGGGAATAGTAAAATGTTTAAGTTTTCGGGAAAATCGGGCAATTTTGAATTTTTTCCAAAAATTGAAGATTATGTGAAAATTTGAACAAAATTAGCGTTAATTTTTCGAAAAAATTTGCGTCCATTCTGTACTGGGGATGAGAAAATTGGGGCCCGGTATGTAAGATGATAAGAGAATAAATTTGAAGGGATAGTGTTCTGTTTACGCATACATTATACTTTAAATAAGTTTCCTAGTGTATTTCATAGAATTATAAACAAATCCAACATAAACGCATCAATAAAACCCTGTGGCATTCATTTTCGAACGATTAGTTTTTACTTTGCCATTCGCAATGGGAATGGTTAACGCAATTTTGTCTTATTTTCAACCGCTTGTAACTTTTAATGGTAACCACGTACAGAAGAGATATGCACATCGTTGTAAAGCCATTTTTATGCTCTTTTACCAAGCGTATTCTATATTATTATACGGAGCTTTAGTAAAATTTCAATTTTCTAAGCCATAATGGTAGCTACCCAATCACGTGCTTTCAGTTGCTGAAATTTCGCGGAGAAATTGCCCGGTAACCGAACGAGACCCACTTCAAATTTCGTCAAAATTTAACAATCTCTCCAAATTTTACATCAATAAACCCGATAATGCAAGCGCCACCTTAAAGTTTTAAAGTTTGCTAAAAGTCATCTGTTTTCAGGGAAAGTGGTAAAGTAGCTAATCCCTACCCAAATTTGGCTTCTGGCGACCTCCCCAATAATCAAGCCCCCTCCTACGCGGATTAAACGGATTAAAAGTTGGCGGATTAAAATTTTTAATCGCTGTTTCTTTAATGGCGGATTAAATGGATTAAAATCAACTCGTTTAATCCGCGGATTAAAAATGGTTGGATTATAATCCGTTTAATCTAGCATTAAAGAAATAGCAATTAAAATTTTAATCCGGCTGATTTTTAAAGCGTTTAATCCGACCATTTTAATCTTTAAAGAAATAGGCCCTAAGTAAACTAAAAGTAAACGTAAATAACTCAACTTTATTATCTAACGACTGTCGACGACAGTTGCCGTATTTCACTTTATGCGATAACGTACAGTCCGGACAGTTTCCGTATTGTACGTTATTCGCTAACGTACAATCCGGAAAGTACGCTACTCTAAGCAACGTACAATCTGGTGTGAAGATAGCGTGCACTCAAGATAGAAATTGTGTGAAGTTGGCACACACACTTAAATTATAGACTTAGGTGGAAATTATTCAACTTGACAAACGCTCAGCGTTTTTCTGACTTTTGTCTGAATTCTCCGGTACTTTAGCTAAGTCGCTTTTTTGGTTCACGCTTGAATGATCAGTTGGAATTAGGTTGGATCACTGAGCGGTTGGGGGTTTTCTCGTAGAATCCAAGCGGGCAGTATTTTGGGAGTTCCCCATCAGTGTTCGGGCTCATCATTATTTTTCCTGATGACAGTTTTTCTTATTAACAATTTCAAATTACGATTTGTTTGGTGGCATGGAAAACGAAAAATGTTTGGTGGACATTTGGGAAGGTTTTAGGTGGGGTTTCTTCCGGGATAGTTTTGGGGAGGTCTAAGGAAAGGTGAACCTTCAGAAAAAGTTAGGGGCGGCCGGTGGGGCATAGGTGTACCTTGAGAAACAGTTGGGAGGGGGGTAGCCGAAATTAGGGTAGGTGGCTTCAGTCGGTTTTGGGTGGGGTGGGGTTTGGAAAAATCGAATTTGGGGGAGGGGGGAAAATTTTCTGCAAAAGTTTAAGAAAAAAACTTGCGATTTTGCTAAAAAAGCACTGTTTACAATCAAAAATAGAAATATTACATCTGTTCTGTTTACGTATTTTTTCGAAAAAATGGAATTTTTGTGAAATTTCAATTTTGGGCAAAAATTTTGAAATTGTTCAATCAAGGTAAGGTCTGGCAAATTTGGGTGGATCTGGATGGGGTCTGTGATTTGGCCATTTGGGGGTGGGTCCCTTCGCCCTCCCCACCTGTCCCGCCTGGGGGTCAGTCTATTTTAGTTGGGGTTTGTGGTCGCAAAAATTGAGTTTGCGGGAGGGGGGTAAAAAACTAAAGAATATAATTAACTTACGTCAAATTTAATTAACATTAGAAAAGCTTGTGATTACTACAAGACTCCTCCCCTAAAATTGGATCCAAACAAGATGAAACCTGCAAAATTTGCGGTAAAAGTTAAACTATGGTGTGAGGGGTAATTTTCTCAAAAAATGTTAGGTAGGGGAGTGGGGGGATGCCGTCATGGCGTCAGATAACCAGTGGCAGCATAGGTGTAATGGGATTTGGGTTGGGGGCACTCCGCTGGAATTTGTGGAGGTCCCCATAGGTGTGGCTTGGCAAAAAATCTGGGGGGGGGGGTTCCCGACATAGGTGTAACGGGGATTTGTGTTGGGGGAGGCCCCCTCCCCCGAAATTTTGGGGGCGGGCCCCCTTTTAGACCTCCCCCAAACCCCCCCCCCACGACCCCCCCCAAACCTCCCCCAAAACGTTTTTCTATTTTTATGCCAAAAATTGCATTTTCAGCCATCGCTAATGCCGAAAAACATCCAAACATGAAGTAATTTTAACATTAGACAGGGGACTTAAACTCGTAAACCTGATTGACAACATATTTCTGACTCCAAACTAAGGTCAATATTGCGTCAGAAAGTGTTTTATATACTTAAAAACGTATATTTCTCGCAATAATGAACACTTTCAACCAAAAATTAGGACATTTTTGAAACTATTTGCAGAATTTACCCTAAAAACGCCCAAATTTTGGCCAATTTTTCGCGCCATTGGCGCGACTCCCCCCCCCCCCAGTTGGGGGAGGGGCCCAGGGGTGGTTTTTTTGGGCTGGTTTGAAAAAATGGCTGGGGGGGTTAGCCCCCCAAACCTCCCCCCAATTACACCTATGGTTCTCTACGGAGGGTGGGGGACCCCAATAAATTTTCGATTTTATGCCATTTTGGCCACTTTTTTGGGAAAAAATCTGGGGGGGGCTAGCCCCCCCCAAACCTCCCCCAATTACACCTATGGTTCCCTACGGATGGTGGGGGACCCCAATAAATTTTCGATTTTATGCCATTTTTGGCCACTTTTTGGCCAAAAATCTGGGGGGGGAGCAAAAATCTGACAATCTGGGGGGGGGGGTCGCCAAAATTTGTCATTTTGGTGGGGGAACCCCCCAACACATCTATGAAGGCCCCCATTTTAGACCCCCCCCCAGCCAAACCCGTCGCCGATTTTTAGCTTTCTGGCTCTCCTCTATAGTCCACTAGGCTTATTCTAGTGGGGGGGGGGTGGCCCCCCAAAACCCCCCTCCCCCCCCCCAAAAAAAATCGCCCCCCCAAAATCGCCCCCCCAAAAATCGCCCCCCCCAAAAAGTGGGCGCCCCTTTTGGAACCAAATTTTGCCCTGAAAATATCGAGAAGGCCAAATTTTCAAATACTTTCCGGCTTCGCCGGAGATGTTTATTCAATTTTTGCCCAATTTATTCAATTTAATTTAAAATACTTCAAAAAGCGTAGACAGGCCGATATTCGGTGACTATAGCTCTCCGCTAAAGCCGAATTTTGACTGGTCTCTTTTCGACTGCATGCAAGCTCCTCGGTTTTTGAAGCCGGAAAATTTTTGAAAATTTGCCTATTTTTGGCAAAAATTTGGGCCTCCAAAAAATACCGGGGGGGGGAAGCAAAAATCCGTGGAGGGGGCGATTTCGGGGGGGGCAGGCATTTTCGGGGGGATGTCGATTTCGGGGGGCCCCACCCGCCCTCCCCCCTGTAAAATATACCCTGAACTTCATTTTCCTAAAATCTTGTTTCCGTCTTTGCAAGCGGGGAGACAAAAGTGCCACATTCTCGAAAATTTTTAAAAATTAAAATCGAAAAATGCCGCAAGCGCAAAAAGAAAACATGTGCTAAAAGGCACATTCGAGAAAAATTTGAAAAATGAGAAGAAAATCGCCGCGGACCCTAAAAATTTCATGTATTTTAGTTTAATGCATTGAAAATATTTTTGTTTTCTCCCCAAAAATTCCTGGGGGCAAGTCGGGCAAAAAGGGAGGGGCTGGAACCCCTAAAACCACTCCGATGGGTGCGCCCATGATTGTGGGTCGGTCACTGCAAAAATGGCTCAATTTCCGGGGTATTTTTTAGGGGTTTCTCGGGAGGGCTTCACGGGGGGGAGGTCCAAAGTAGGCTTTACCTGGCCTGTCAAAACTTTGTCTATATGGGTTTTTTTGTATCTGGTATATTCTGGTTTTCAGCTCATTCCTGGTATCCGCTGGGCTTATTCTAGTGGGTGTGGGGGTGGAGGCCCCCAAAATCGTTCCCCCAGAAATCGTCCGCCCCCCCCCAAGTGGGTGCCCCTTTTGGTACCAACCTTAACCCTAAAAAATCGCTCAGAAGGGCAAATTTTCAAAACTTTTCCGGCTTCGCAGGATATTTTTAGTCGATTTTTGCCTATTTAAGCGCTATTTGCACTAAAAACAAACTAATCGAATAATTGAATTAATATCGAAATATAATGATAATGATAATATATAATGATAATCGAAATAATCGAATTTCGCGAAATCGAAAAATTTTGCGATATTTGAACTCAGTGTGGTCGATAACATACCCATACCATACTTCAGCTCATTTGATCACGTTTAGCGGAATCTGGGCCTGGGGTGGGTTATCCTGAAAAGATCCATCGAAATTTAGACGGGGGCTCCTCGAATGAAGCCCGCCCCCTCCCCCCGTGAAAATAAAAAATGACAATTTTTAGCGATTTTTAAAAACTGTTTTTAAAAATTACTAAGATTTGCTAAAAATTACCAATTTTCAGTGAAAATCGCTGAGGGGTCTACCCTTTTTGCTTTCTGGATGAGAGGGTCTGTCCTTTTTTCCTTTTCGCTGAGGGGGTCTACCCTTTTTTGTCGGTCTGGGGGAGGGTGTCTGGACCTCCCCCCCCCAATCCTCCACGTTATCGTAAGCTAGTAATATGTATGCGGGTTCATTTTCAGATGTATGAAATTATTTCCGATGGATAGCCGTCGTAGGAAATCCCAGTTTGTTTCTGACACTGGCCTTTCTGTAGCGAAGAAGCGGAAACCTGAATCCAAAAGTGACTCAGTGCGGTTGAGATCTCGTTTCCAAGCGGAGACAACATCTTCCTCCGGTCAGAATTCTGTTCTGCCGGTCCAGTCTCCTTCCAGGCAGGCTAGATCAAATCGTCGCAATCAGACTATATTTGGCAATACCAGATCTCATTTCCGGAAGGCTTCGTCATCTTCATCAACCCAGCGGTGCCAAGATTCGAGGAGTTCAGAAGTACGGCAGACGGTTTCCGTTTCCGTTGTTGCAGCTCGACCTTCCAGCTATGTTAAGATGACCCGATTTGGCTATATCTATCGTAATATTTCTGACCCGGAGTGCCCTCTTTTTCTCTACTACCCAACTGATTTTCGAATTCCTGGAACTAGTCTCCGGTTTTGGTGCCAGCAGCAGATTATGATTTATGTCCAAATGAAACAGTTGGGTCTGGACTTCTATGCGGATAGTATTTATCGTGTATCAGCGGACAGCCGTTCCGCTGTCGATGACCTTCGAAACCTATTTCGCTCATTCTCTATTCCCAACTGCCCTGCATGGACTCTGGCTCGCGACGAGGTGCGCTTTGCTATTCTGGATTTGGCTTATGCTCAGTGTCAGAGTTTTCAAGATTATCTTGTAACACTGCCACCGTCAACAATCTTTGTTGCCGGTGGTCGCGATAAGTTTTGGCAGACTGGGACTACCGGCCCGGTCGCCATGCGGAAAAGCCCTGGTGCCTGGCTAGGACTTAACCATCATGGTGTGATTATGCAGAAATTTTATCTTCAGGTTTGTAATGCAATTTATGATTTGGAGTTTGTATATTTTGGCCAGATGTTTTCTGAACCAAGATACTCTTAGGCTCAAACTACTCAGGCTCAAACTGGGCTTGTTCTAGGGATTTTTTCTTTGGGGGCACCTAGGGGGGGCAGACGTCAGAGAGGCAAGCAATTTTTTGGTGAGGGCAAAAAATAAAAATATGCTAAAATTTTTTAGTTCTCTCATTTAATTTTTACTGCAAAAATAGCCATGCTTCGTGTTAAAAGGGGAAAAAATCAGTAAAAACTTTCCGGCGAGGACGGAAAATTTTTGGAAATTTCGCCACCAAAGGGGCGCCCTGTAGGTTTGGAGGGGAGCGAAATTTGCGGAGGGGGTCGTTTATGGGGGGACCAGCCAATAGAATAAGCCCTGTAACTTGCGATGCTGCATGGCAGGCTGTTTCGAATGAATTGATAAATTCTCTAAAACGAAAATTTTTCTTAATCAAAAGGAAGCACGGTGTCGGGGGGGACATTATTTCCTGGAAAGTGTGTTCTCGGAGGGGGGCGGCACGTGTTAATGGTGGACACTATTTGCTAGTAGAGAAACCTAGTAGATTGATGCTTCACACCTGCGGTAGTTATATATACGTTAGCCAACTCTTGTTGGAGTTGTCCTTGGTCTGTCCTGGTCATGTGTGTTGTTAAGATCCGTCGAGTTTATTCTATAACCCGGTTGGTCGGTATGTAACCAGTTTCCGAGGTTTTCAAGGCCTCCTTTCCACCTTGAATGGGAAGGATCTCCCCGTCCTTTCTGTGGAAACAACACTAGCAACTATGGCCAAGGATTTTTGCCTTTTTATGTATATATATTTTGCTCGTTTTACAATTTACAATCCGGGTCGTCTTTAGTCATGGCAACCATGGAACCTTTTGGGCCCAAACGTCCATAGGGCGAGCAATTTTTTTGGGAGGGAGAAAAATTTCTAAGCGCTATTTTTATATTTCTTTGATTTGACTTTTAAATAGTGCAAAAATTACCAGATACTACGGATAATTTTTGGAAGTTTCGCCTTCTGTGCGAATTTTAACTGTAACTTGCGATGCTGCATGGCAGGATGTTTCGAATCAATTGATAAATTTTCTAAAACGAAAATTAGTTTCGTCTTATTCATTAGCTTCAAAAAGTGTAAGGCTGCATAAAGCTGGCTTTCTAATCTTAGCTTGTTCTAATAATCAATAGGAAGTACGGTGTCCGTGGGGGACATTATTTCCTGGAAAGTGTGTTCGCGGAGGGGGCGGTACGTGTCAATGGGGACACTATTTGCTTGTAGTGAAACCTAGAGCATTGATGTTGCACACCTGCGGTAGTTATACATACGTTAGCCAACTCTTGTTGGAGTTGTCCTTGGTCTGTCCTGGTCATGTGTGTTAAGTTTCGTCGAGGTTATTCTATAACCAGTTACCAGTTTCCACCGGGCCCCCTTTCCGCCCTGAATGGGAAGGATCTCCCCGTCCTTCCTGCGGAAACAACACTAGCAACTATGGCCAAGGATTTTGCCTTTTTATCACATCAAAAAGGCACTGGAAAAGTGCAGTTAGTGTTATATAATACTTTTCTTAAGTTAAAAAAGCCTACAGCTTTGGAACTCATTTTTTCGTTTCCAATGTTTCTTCTTGTGCTCGGTGCAGCTTAAAACATCCTAAAATTAGGCATATTTTGATCGAATTACAATCCGCGTCAGTCAAGTCATTGTCCGGAGGGTAGTCTATGTCAACGTCCCTGTCATCTGCTGTCCCTAGGATGGTCAACATTGACCAATTCTCAGACGAGCCAGTCCGGTCCGGGTCATCGGGTCTAGAAACAGTTAATTAATAATATCATAATTTTGTTCTTTGTCTTTTTTAGCTGCATCATGGGGTGCGGTATAATAGCAGATTCAGTCTGAAAGATTTGTGCCAGCGAATTGTAATCCCGCATCCTGTTCGTGCTGGCCTGATTGTTTCAAACTCGCTGATGAAACATCTGTCTTGGCTGGAAAATTCCGACCTAGCCATTCAGGGTGGAAAGAGATTGGAAGACTTGCCAAAAATGCTTCACGTCAGAAGGATCCGCGTTGCGGACTATGGCTTTATCATAGTTAATTTGGCAACGCTGAATATCCTTGACATGTCCAAAGGTCGCTGGGAGGAAAGCTTTCGCACTATGCGAGACTTTCTCTTGCGGAAAGGTGTGGCTCCCGCCAAGGTTTTTGTTTCGTCTCTGATTCCGCAAGATTATTTCTCTCTTCCTGCCAAGACATATGTCGACTTCGATGCGTTTCTGGAGCAGAGCTGCCGTGCTGTTGGTTTCCAGTACATGGCAGTACCTGAAGACCTGTTCTTTTCCCCCGAGGAGAGTCCTGCTGCTCGAGGCCAACGCAGGCGACATTTGGATCTTGATCCGACCATGTACGAGGAAGATAAGCTCCATCTTTCCCCACGGGGCACACGTCTCATGATCGATATGTGGTCAGGATTTGCTCCGGCGCTGGGCTCTTGCAGCTATAACCTGACAACTGCCAACTACCAGCAAGAATGTAAGCCGCCGTCATGTCAGACTTCTTGTCAGCATGCACGGAAACGGCAGGAATAAGCTGTGGATGTGAATTACCTAGTAAGTGGCTATAGGGACAAGTAGATGTAGAGTGATTGATAAATTTATAATATATATATATATATATATATATATATATATATATATATATATATATATATATATATATATATATATATTCCCGGATCGGTGGTTAAATGATATTACCATCGATTCAGAAATAGATATATATACTGGCATTTTTTAGGGTTTTGAAAGTGGTGGGGGGCTTCGCCCCCCCCCCTCTAGGGAGGGGAAGTGGAGGGGCGAACCAAAGGTAAAAATATACCGAAATTTTTAGCAAAAAATTAGCATTTTTAAGGTAAAAACTCAGAAAATAGCTCTTTTTAATCTTAAAATGAGCTTATCAGTCTTTAAATTAGCTAAAAATTGAGAAGATTTTTGAAAATTTAACCTCAAAAACCTAATTTTTTGGCACTTTTGGGCGACCCCCAAAAAAGTGGGTGGGGCTTGCCGAAAAGTGGGGGGGGGGGCTCCGAAAAGTGGGGGGGGGAACCAAAAAGTGGGAGGGGTCCCCCAATATATATATATATATATATATATATATATATATATATATATATATATATATATACAGATATATATAT
>JASAND010005548.1:0-18309 GCA_030248195.1 Trissonchulus latispiculum
TGGACATTTACTGCAAGCAATCTTATAGACTTCGTGCACCAAAAAATTTTAAAGCCCAAATAAAAATTCAAGATAAAACAAACCACAATTCTTCTTCTCTTATTTCCACAAGCGATGCCGGCTAGCTTCACCTAGTTTTGAGATTTTTTGTCACTTTAGCAAACATAAAATGGAAACTTTTCCGTTGCCTCCCATATAGAAACCTTTACTTTTGAGGTTTTTATCTTTAACAACACTTGTCATCAACTGTCATATATACCAGAATGTTATAGACTTATGTTATGTTTTGCAGATATGAAGAGTTGCAAAAGGTACTCTATTGAAAAGTGTATTACTTTCACCTTGCTTTCACTCACACAATGTTGACGTGTACGCAGACAAGCTAGACTCTCTTACATTTGTCGAAGCCTTCGTACCTAGACTTCTGCTTCTAGCGGCAGCCAGTCTACAAGATACGGCTTTTCTCCTTTGCAAGCGTTTATAAAAGCGGAAAGAATAGTTTGCATTCTTTGAAACAGACTCTGGGCATTTATAAAACTGAATACAGCCACAATATAATGACTTTACGAACACTAGTCAAGTACCAATAAGGAAATAGAAGTAAAGTGTTAAATGTTTCTACGGGATTCAGTTTTAGTCACTGAAAATATAACTAGATTTTAACTGAAAGTGAAGTCGGTGTAGGCAAGGCGAAACTGAAGTTATTTTACAATTGATATGGACTCACTGATACTATTTGGTCCGCCGTTTAATACGAAAACTAACAAGAGGTAAAATAAAATCGGCTGCTGAACATCGCTACCATTTGCCAAGCTTCCAATCCCACTCCCACAACAGGCTTAACCGCTGTCTCTCTATAACTGTCTCTGAAAACTCAAAAATGATATCTAAATTTTATTACAAAAAATAATTATATCTGCCATAGCCGTAGGAACAGTTAGCCCAAGCGTCTGCTGGCCAATTCCAAAATTATACAAAGTGTCACATGTGGGCAATTTAAAAATGCTAAAAAGGATCTCTTCTGCAATATCCCCCGACCCCAGAAATAGTTAATGGCTCAATCGATTTTCCTGAAATTTGGGGGGCAGAGCGCTGGATGCTTCTACACTACAAATATTCAAAAAATTCTAAACTTTTTAAATTTTTATAAAATTTAATACTTTATAAATTTTAAATGCTTCAATTTTTTGGACAGAATAGACCACGCTAAACATGTTTATCCTTTCACCAGCTTCTTCAAATGTTTCCTTCCTTTGGTGCAACCGTTTAACACCTGGAGATCACCTAGAAACACCTAGAAATACAGCTGAAAGTAATAATAATACAGCGACTGTATTTTCATCGGCCAAAGAAGGAATGATGTTGTGATAAAGACAGATTCAGATGAAGGCACATCTAGTGACATTTTCTGACAATAAAATTAACAATCAATAGAAGGATTAACTTGTTCTAAATAATCATTCTACAGCTAAAAGTAAATGGCTGCCTTATATCGGTCAATCACAATAGTATATTTAACTTGCTTTTTATATTAGGTGCATATTAAAAGTGACAACATGATACACACACAGCTCAGATGGCCCTGAGTTTGAAAATATAAGTAGATGGGTACAGTTCATGTGAATTTCTTTCTGCCTTAACTTTCGCTCATATATTTTAAACAGTTATGTTTGTTTTCCGTAGTCTAAGTAGAACTGGCAGTTTTCGAGAATTATAAGTTTGCGTACATATTTTAAGAAGTTTAGTTTGTTTTCCCTAGTCTATCGCAATCAATTCACCTAAAATTTTGTACCTTCGATATGTTTGAACAAAACTCTGTTTGAAAAGTATAATTTTAAGCAGAAGTTGATTTGATGTATGCGTAAAAATTATGCAGCCACCTATTTCGTTTCCCACCATGAAGGAAGTAAAATAAAGTTTGCGTGAAAAAGTGGACATCCATTAAGAGATTGGCTCATTAAAACGCACAAATTCACGTAGCTTGGAAGCTTAGTGTGCCAACGTTGTTTTGACGATACATTACTACAGCAAAAGAATCAAGTAGCAACCTGCATGTCAAGCAATGCGAAGAACTGGTTAATGTTTATATAAGCCGTTGAAGCGAAATTTGAAATTAAGTACAGAGATTAAAGCTGATAACATGACAGTGAAATATTCATAGGCCTCTTTTGGAACTTGTCAAAGTCAATCTTGTCTTATCTTATCTTAGTTTGATTAGTGTACCTGTGTACCCATTCCTTCATTCTTTGAACCGCATGCTAAATTCGCTTCTAAAAGTTCAAGTAACATTATTTGTTACTTTTAAAGAATGTGGAAAAGCTTATTAGTTCTGCATTTGATAAGGGTGTTGCAAATAACTACAGTTTATGCTTTCATTATTGTTATATTGAGCCATACCTGACGAAGCGATTTTTGTATTTGAAACTGCACTTGTGCGTTTGAAGGTTAGAAGCTACACACTTATGATGGCCGCATAAACTCGGATAAACAGCAAAGATCGCTCCCCAGCTTAAGAAACACCAATGTTTGTAAAAAATAAAGACTAAATGCAAAGTTATTGTATCATTCTATATTTATTGCGCCAATGAAGTTCATTTTATATGTGGACAGGGTATAGGTTTAGGTTAAGTAGCGTAACCATGCAAATACAGATACAAAAATGATAAGAAAGCCTGAGCCGCTTCCGTAGAATGTATAATAAATGACAATAAGTTCATTTGATGTAATACTAATGTATTAAAAAGAAGGTTACTAACAACGAAAAAGTTGACCGAGTTATGCCCGACTACATTCGTTCATTTTATAGTTCTAAGTATTTCTAAAATAGTGTTCTGTACAGAAATATTAATTACGATGACTACACAGTGAATATTGCAGCGTCTGTCCCCACCTGTAAATTAATTCAATATACCACGGGAAGCTGTCGGCCATAAGCCGGATCATCAAGCACGACTTGTTTCTTTGTGCCCACTGCATCTACAGTGGGACGTTTCTAGAAGCTGAGGAAATTGTTAGATGTTTGAGATCCAGTTTGAATCAGCTTAAATAATCCAGTTAAAGTACAAGCAGAAATTTATAGGTACAACTACAAAGTACGTAGTATAAAGAGTCTGTATACTTTGAAAATTTCAACTTTCAACCTTTTTAAAATTAATTTTATGATAGAAACTCTTTATACTATTGTTCATTTGTGTTTACTAAATTTAACAAATTGCTTCACTTTTAGCTACTGTTTTAATGCATTTCTGTAAAGCCTTTTGTGATTTCTATGTTTTAGATTTCTGGACATACGGCATCTCAAGAAACATTTAAAGATCCTGAAGAATATAATAGAACAGTCATTAAATATTCAGTTAACTCATTCTTATGTTTTTACTAAATATATTGTCATATTTTGTGATTAAAATTATTAATTTATAAAAACCGTTTCATTGTTTTCGAAATTAGTAGAACAGTATTGTTTAGGTTTTCAACATGCGCTCGATCCAAACCCTGATCTGCTGCGAGTTGCAAAAGTTAAAGCAGAAACTTCATTGAATTCAGTTTTGCCAACTTTTTCGAATATGATTTGAGAGCAATTCGATCTCCCTTTCGACTTTCAAAATTGAAGTCACCAAATTTGCCAGTATTGCACATATATTCTCTCATCTTGATCTATCACACCAGCCATAACATAAATCCCATGAGTTACTGCCAGTCCTGACCTTGGTGCAATGCGACCATATATCCCATCTGGAATTTCCATAGCAATATCTGTTGGAACCAGACAGCGACCATTTGGCTGGAATTGATAAATTCATTGCACTGTACAAATCATACCCAATACTTCCAACAGTTTGTTTTTCCGGAATAATAGCGCTTTCGGACAAAAATTGTCTTTATTGTCTAAAAATAATGTAAAATCATTTCTTTATACAAATAAACATTTAAAAATAATTTAAACTACAAATGTTCATTTAAAACATTTTGCAGAGAATAAAATACAAAAATATTTTTCACATAAACGTGTAAATTAGAAAAATTTTGTGAAGAAAGTTTTTCCCATTTCACTGCAGTGGAAAACTAAATTAATCCGTTATTTCTTTAATCAAGAGCGTGAAGTGCAACAATTGAATAGTTTATTGATTTGCAAACGATAATGATTAATATTTTATTCAAAAAAGCTACTGCAAATACAGACATTAGAGAATTGTGGTCAAACTTATTTTATTTCAATTAACTTGTGAATAATAAATTCCAATTGAATCATTTTTGTTAGAATCTTTAGGGTAAGCTCAAGGTCGAGGGGGGCCCCCTCCCCAAGCACACGTATGGTTTTGAGCCACCATAAATGCATTACAATTTTTTGTTTATGGCAAAGCTTATTTTTACATTCTAAATACTCATAATTTCAAGGCAATTCAACCACGTTTTTTATTAACCTCAAAAGTGATTTAAGAAGCCTTAGTACGTTTGGATCACAAATAATGCCTGGTATTAAATCAAAAAGTTTCATGAATCTGTATGGCAAAGCAGTGTCAAAAAGAGAATACGGATATCTTTAGGTAGACTTAACTCCAACTGCTCCAGATTTTCTTCAGTTTAGAAGCATTAAACCATGTGAGAAAAAGCAAATAGTGTATAAGTTGTCTTAAACTTTTGTAGTGCAATCCCTATTTAAGACTAGTAGGTTTCTGTTTATTTTATTTTGCAATGTCTAGTGTGGCATGTCATAATCTTGATATTATTAGATTAATAAATAATATTAGTCATAAGAAGCGCCTGATCGAATTAGTATCAGAAATCAATCAAAGTTTTTCGGAAGCTCTTATTGAGATTTCGTACAATTTGTTGTATGGTACAGTACCAATAACCTAGTCAGAAAAACAAAAACTGAAGGCGTTCAAAAGCTCGGTTAGGCGTTTAGCAAGGAAGGAGGACAAGAGGAAGATAGCTTTTATCAAACGAAACTGGAAGCTCGTGAAGGTTCTTTGTGATATAACTTTACCTATCATTGTACAGGAATGTCAAAAATAACAATACTATCTAGTTCATCGTTCTTTAATGCCTGGCCAAGAAGAGTCTGATTATGTAAAACAAGCATTAGAAATATTGAACAATCCAGAGTTGACTGACATTAAAAAGAAACAGCCAGTTGCTCTGATTAATGACAATTCAAAGCAATCAAATAATTTAAACTGGGTGCTTGATTTTATCCCTAAAAACAATAGGTTTAGAGGTAAGCTTCGAATTCATTCTATCAACGGTAACATTCATGTCTCATCGTCTGGTAATGTTTTTGATAAAGGACGATTCAGAAAAAGATGAAGAGTTGTCTAATGTGGCAGACCTTGTCAAATTCATTACAGGTTCTGCAAAAATCAGCAAACAAAAGGCTTCACTTGGCGCTCAACAGTTTATAGATTTCTTGCTGAGGTCATATGTGCCCATTTCTGTATTTGGCCCTGGAAGGGCTGACTACTTTGCAATCAACCAGCAACAGCAGCAGCAACAACAACAACAGCCAGAAATAACCTGGATTAACGTATACTGATTTACGAATACTTGTACTTTTCAAATTGATAAATTGTAGTTTATTCGAATCAAAACTGAAGTAATATTTTAAAAATAATAAAAATTTGTTGGTTATTACCGGAGCTGAAAGCTTTTCTCAACTCTTATTGGCCCAATCTAAGAAATCATTGGCGGTTTCTAAAGGGGGCTTCGTTTTTGCAGCAGTATGGTAGCTGTTAACACATTGGGAAACAGCGCACCTGTTTTGCAATGTAAACCAACTTTAAGCAAGTTTTAAAACAGCCAACTGCACTACCTTAGCTGGTGTAAGGATTTGACTAGTGTCAATGAACAGATAATTTTAAATAAACGGAAGATTGCTAGATTCAAGAGTGTGTCAATGTCATGTCAATTCGCCTAGCTCGCTTACCCTAAACCAACTACTGAACGCGGCAATCCAAAACGGTACCGCGAGTTTACCTTTTTTATTTTTTACCAAAAACATAAGTTGGCAAAGACAAGGAAAGAGAATAAATTTCACAGTTCAGGAAACATATACATTTTCAATAACTACTAAACATACAAAAAGGACAATACCTGACCCATAAAACAAATGGGAACCCTCGACAGAAGACAGGAGAAAAGAGGGAAAACCCAGAAATAAGAGGGAGTAAAATCCCCGATACAAAATACTTGAAAAAAGGGGGTCGCTCTTACCAAAATAAACAAACGGGAGACGAATGTGCCAAACAACCGCCCAGTAAGGAAAATTGAACCAGACTGACTTTTGGGAGCTTAAACTAGAATTTGGAGAATTAGCTAAGGACCGGGGTCCCAACACAAAAGTACAATTTTCACTTATTGTTTGCGAAGATAGCATTACATTTGAATAAATTTAGATGAAAATCAAGGGAAATATTAGAAAATACTTCACACTGGCATTTACTAACGCTGAGGTAGTACAGTTGTGTTTTCCCTGAACTTTTGCGCACTTAGAATATTATACATTTTAATGAACAGATCCGCAAATTCTAAGATAAGCAGATAAGCTTAAGGTGGATTAATTTTTGAACATGATTGTGCCTGGCAATCTCAATTCGGCAAAAATGTCTTTTACAATCAACTAACCAAAAATTTATGCACTGTTGTTGCTGATATTTGACAGTCAACTAAGGCTTTGCAATTAATTTTATTAAATCTACAGTAATACATCAAAAGAAACAAAATTCCGGACAACGTTAGAAGCATAGAAGGTCCTCAAGTGTAAAACTCAAAACCTTCTTAGCAAAAAAATAAGATTAATAATTAAAGTCCAAAACAAGTGAAATTACCAAACAAGTTAAAATAGAAATAACTAATTAATGTCTCCCCCTTTCATTTCTGCTGATAAAAGGTGGGGGACACGGCAATCGCCGTCTTCTTCCACTCCTTGTCCCCTTCTTCGTCATCATCGCCATCATCATCTTCGAATTCCTTTTCCATGCCTTCCATGAGCCCTCTGCGGTCCAATGATACATCCTGTATCTCTAAATCTTCCAATTCCTCCTGTTCTCCCAATTCCTGTTCAACTTCCTGCTGCTGGTCATTTCCTCCCTGTGTGTTCTGGGATGATCCTGCAGTTTGTTCGCTGAAAACAATATTTGCATGTTTTTGTTTGAGGTTTTAATATTAGGATGCGAATTTTAACTTAATCATACTTAACAATACATACACAAAACAATTTAATGTAGAAAACGAGATTTTGGAATTTCATAAGTGGTGTTTTGGTATACAGGTGTGTAAATTTCCTCATAAGTATCCGAAAAGTCATCAAAGTCATTGTCGTAATCAGTTGGTAAGGCGTACTCGTCAGTACTAGCAACAGGATTTTCAAAATGTAGCTCCCTCATCTCAATCCCCTGATTTTGATCATCAATTCCATTTTCAGCTTGCGATTTCCAAAATTTTCTAAAACTAGGATTAATAGCAATATTTGAACTATTTCATGCCACCTGTTGACATAATTAAAGTTTAACTAAAATGTTTTACTTTTTGTTATCTTGAATATTTAACAACAAAACACAATTTGTAAAAGGGCATAGGATATTTTATCAAGTTGTACATATCTTATTAGGTTCGAATTAATTGCCTTGAGTTCAGCTTTATATAAAAGATGGCGGTTGATTTCATTGATAATTTTAAAAACCTAAATATTAGTTATAATATTACTTATACGCAATCCAGACTCCTCCGCAGATCAGTCCGCAAAAGTATTACTAGTGCGGTGATCACATTAAAAAATGATACACAGGTCAGATCAACAGAATCATGACATTTCGAAAGTTTATATATTGTTAACAATCACAAAATGTTCACCACGAAGTTCAGAACCATTACTTTTTTGGAACACTTAATGATAACATTCTACACAATATTTGTTCCAATAATACCTTGTTTCACAATTTTACAATACAAACGAACCCTATAAGAGCTTTCGCCCAGGGAGTTACGGTAGTGGTAGAAGTATTCAAAGTAGCAGTAACACCGGTAGTGGTAGTTCCAACAGTTCTTGTGGTATCTGCAGTCGAAGTAACCGTAGTTGTTCTGGAATTGTCGGTAGTAGTAGTATCAGCATTAGTCGTAGTGGAAGTAGCAGTAGAAGTAGTAGTAGTGCTAGTAGTAGTAGTAGCAGTCCTAGCACTAGCAGTAGTCGTGGTGGTAGCAGTAGTAGTAGTAGTAGTAGTAGTAGTAGTAGTAGCTGCCATCGTGGTAGTTGTAGTAATGCTGTAGCAAAGACGTATGAACTGTTAAGCAATGGCTTTGAAAGGATCTAAGCAGAAGTAGAGGCTCTATTTCTCACACTGTCTAAGTTTTTACTTGGCTCCTATTATTGAAAGACTTACAGCAGTGAAAAAGAAATCCTTATAAAATTATGCTATTTTAATTGGATTACTTTGTTTTAAGTACAAGAATTGTAAAAATCATAAATTAATCTGTTTATATGTTAATCTCAGTTTCTCTATTTCTCATGCATAAAATATAGAAAAATGTAATACCAGTGACACTCTCCTCCATTTATGCGTCTTTCAAATAATTCGTTTATCTTTGTTAACTAGATTATTCGATTGCCAGGCCGCTGGGCAACATTCTTAGAATGTTGCCAGGCCGCTGGGCAACATTCACAAGAAAGTCAGCTAGCTGAATGTACGTTAGTCGCCCACCCACATTCTTAGAATGTTGCCCAGCGGCCGGGCACCATTCTAAGAATGTAGTTGGCGACTAACCACATTCACAAGAAAGTAAGTGGAAAGTAAGTTAACTGGAAACGAACACTAGCTACCCTATTGGCGTTCGCGGTAATCATAACGACCATTGAATGACGGGTGCCATTCAAAAAAGCTAAGATGATTTGTAATAAGAATCATACAAGTAAAAAATTGACCAAAAGTAATTGTTTAAATATAATACTTTCAGAGACTTACATTAAAGGAATTAACTATATTATTTAATCAATATTAATTATTGAACCAGTTATAAAACAAGCAATTCAATTTCTAAAAGCTTGTTTTAATAAAACTTAAGATAAACCTGATAAGGATACCAGGCTGTGACAAGTCTTGTTTTGGCCCACTGTTTTTAAAAAAATTAATCAAACTAACAATTCTCCCTAGAAGGTATTGATAATGGAACACAACCCCCACAAAATGATAAAATCTGCAAACAACTGCTGGTTTGTGGGTTGATTATCCCCACGGATTACAGTATAAAAGAGGAAACAAAAGTTTAGACATCAAAGTAACTACTTTAAACTTCCTTCTCAATTTTGAATTGCCACATAAAGATTTCTATCATGCCCGACAGAGTGGAAACTATGTACCAAAGTAGTACAAGCGCTGAAGTGCAAGCAGTTGAAGAAATGGTAAGACAAGACATTTTATATAATTAAAGGTAGTAAACATCATAAACAGGGATACATACCACGCATCCTATTTTTGGCGGTTCAGCTGGGTGAACTTAAATCATAAATCAGCCAGTTAGTTGTGAAGCCAAGTCTCTCCTGGAATGCCAGTCTTGCCCTGGCGTGCCTAGGCTCCACGATTACTGCTACGGCGCCGGTTAGAAAAATGATCCCCGGTATAATTTCTGCATGTCTATGGAAGACCCTCGATCTAAAGGGTTCGTTCCCATAGGTTCGAGCTTTGCGAGAGACGGAAAAGTTTCTGAAACTGAATTGAAACTATTTTTGGTACACATAGTTGGTACAATAACCAATTTCTACGAAAAAGGCTGCCATCATAGGAACGTATGCAGTGAATATATCTGGATAAATCGAGCTAAATGAAAGGAATTGTACTTCATCGACTATTCACCTATGATCCAAATAAGCAATGAAAATCCGATTTCGCGGATACCTCGGTACCTACTATTACGAATCTCCAGTGGTATTTCTACCAAGCTCCAGCCCGCAAAAGACATTTGTAAACGGAGAAATTATCCTTTCCCACCAGATAGGTCAGTTGCTGTTTTTATGGTTACTGGCTCCTATTGGGCGAAAGCTGACGACTATACCTGGCCATTAGCTTTTTCGAATATATGTCGAAAGTTTGTCAGTGGTCTACTTCGCGAAAAGCTTCTACAAAGAAGCAGCAGATCGGTTCAAGGATAACTACTCTGCCAACTAGACAGTTCTATGATAATTAGATTAAATTACAGTTTTATATAAGCGTATTGATCCATATATTGATTATGATTGCTTGATATTGAGTGCCTAATAAATAATGCAATTGCAATTTCGTTTTGTAGTATTAAGTCTATCAAATTTACCAGTGTTAAAGGAATCCTGATTGTAATTTTTGTATTGATAAGGCCATTATTTTTTGGCGTGAAGTACATATGGTCCATGTCTCACGACAAAATAAAATGAACCATATAGATTTTTAAAATTTTTTTGTACTATTCTGACATAAAAAATGTTTACTAATACTTAGTGTTTCCTAATTCAAGTAGTTTGTAAAACAAATGTTGTTTACGGTTGTGAAAACAGTTGTTTTCATAAATCATCAAAAAGTTTAATAATAAAATTTTCTGATTTCATTTTATTTTGTCATGCGGATGATAAAGACTTGACGAAGACTGATTTCTATAATGTTTTCTAAAACAAACCTTTTCAATAAATTTGTTGCTTAATTTTTATGACAAAATATGATCATTTATTAAATACAAATGTAACATTTAGTTTACTGAAGATTTGATCAATGTTCTGTTCTTAATTTTAATTGTTTAAAATGCTTCTTAGATGTCGTAATGTGCAGAAATCTAAAACATAGAAACCATAACTGGTTTTACAAAATATATTAAAACAAGTAACAGTAGCAGATATTAAAATATTATTACAATTCGGTCAACTTAATTTAGTTAAATTTAATTAAATTAAATTTAGAAGAATAGTATAAAGGGTTTGTATCATAAAATTAATTTGATAAAATGAATCACTATTTTCGGTTAAAAATCAAGTTTTCAAAATATACAGACTCTTTATACTACTACACTTATCAAAGTCAAATTATATTTCTATCACTTTCCAAAATAATAAACTTTTGAACCAAGTTTGGACATGACAGAGTCCAACGCTTTCCACCAACTTCAGCGTATCAGACTTCAAGACTCTTCTAGGTCAACAAAATGCATATTATTGTTATCAAGCATTAATGCTCGCCTATCATTATATTATTTCTCTCCCTACTGGATGTTCTCCAATTGAGGATAATGTTGATAGGCTGCGCGTGGCTTCATAGGTTTAATTACTTCGTATAATTGTTATCTGCTGCACCACGAGTACATAATAGAATAGCAATATGAGACTCTTACGCTACTATGTGCTACACATGCTTGACATGCTCGGGTCGTTAACTCGGGACCCTCCCCCCGAAAGTCTCGGGGGGGGGGAATTCCTCCACCCTACATTAATTACATGCTTTCATATAAGTGCGTGTCTGCTCGCTGATTCGCTAATTCGCTTAGGCTTACAGTAGGCACTTCAGTAGTAATTTTTAATTAATTAATTATAACTTTAATTAGGTTAATGTAATTAAAAACTAATTCGACAGCTTTGTTGCATTGTTTCTGTTCTTTCGAATGATATAAAAATTGTTGCACAAAACAAAAATTCGTAGGAATGCAATCTGCAAGAATTTTTAATCATTTTTCATTTTAATCATCAATTTTATTTCTTTTCATTCTATAATCATTTCATCAATTTTAATCATTTTTAGTCATTTATATCGAGACTTTCGGGGGGGGGGTGTGTCGAGTTAACGACCCGAGCATGTCAAGCATGTTTAGCACATAGTAGAATAAGAGTTTCATACTCTTATTCTATTATGTACTCTTGTTGCACTACACCTACGCTACACCTTTAGTGGTCTGAGCACTAAAGGGAGTCGTGTTGTTGTAAGTTCACTATTCTAGTCATATTAGGCTTTTCCGGCCGGCTCTTGCGAGGTTGGTCTGTTTTTCACGTTTTTCTAGTTTCACTTCACTTTGACTTCACTTTCACTTTCACTTCGTTTCACTTCTAGTCAGTGGCTTTTGCGTGATATTAGTATTGCTCTTTTTAGTACCGTTATACAAAGAATAACTGATTGATGGAGCAAATCCCAGAACAACTGATCGGCGGAAGCCCAATTTGTAGTCAGAAATGATCCAAAGTAAGCTTGTTTTAGAAACACAAAGCTTCCCTTTTAGCTATGGTATTTTTAATATTCAGCACAAAGTCTTTGCCATTGTCGTTCATTCCAAAGTGGGATCCACAAGAAATTGAGGTAGTACAAGCAGCCATGGAGCACAAAAAAGGCCAACGGTTTAAACTGCAGTATTCCGGCATTATGGTAAAGCGATGCAGCCGTTCTCAAACATTAGTTGTGTGTTCATAATGCCACTTTGTGTACACGGTTACCTGTGAGATTTGTTGATATAAGACAGATACGCTATACAAGCTAAACTTCATGGATTGGAATAGACTCTTACGTTTTACAAGCAGCTTCAGGTGTTTTATAGTTTTCAACTATCCAGCATAAAATTCAAGTCTATGTAGTCAACTTATGTGTAAAATAATGTGTGTTTAAGACAACTAGGTTTTTCTGCAGGATCGGATCGGAATATATTGTACGGTTTAATATCACAAAGTGCATGCATGCTGTTGCAATTCTGTGCTGCTTTCCATATCCCTCCCAGCTTCTCCACAAAAGCAGACAAAGCTGAATAATTAAACTGCACAAAATCTAATCAAAATTAGAAAAATCTAGATATCTTTGATTTTTGATATAATTTCTGATAGAGACGGCTCAACTGCGGTATACTTCCTCTTTTAGGAGCAAACGAGTGAGCTGCCTTACTTTAAGGATGTAGTTTTATCTAAGAGCGAACAAAGAAATCAGCCCAATCCCGACAGGAATCTGTCTGTGGAAGTTTGCACTGCTATAGCGTTGAACGTCAGTTAATTTGACAGACACATTGGTGTATTTGGCACCTTCCATTTCATATGGCGGAATGCTGAGTGTCCTTATTATCTTGTTTAAAATATTGGTAAGTAACAACTGGGTACTAAATTGCAGTAATCTTAAAGGAGAGAGCATAAATTTACTGCTTTTACGTGAACACCATTAGCACCACCAGTTAATGGTATTTTCTGATTACTTCACTCGATAAAGATAGCTTGAAGTGGTTATTTGGACGAAAGCATTATGCATCATCTCCACTTATATTAACATTTTCATGACTATATAAAATGTGTTAACGTTCGTTCCTTCATAATCGTGAAGGAGCAAACATCGTCGACGCGCCCACCTGCAACTAACACGTCTCTCTCATACCAGGAGGTGAGCTCAAATTTCACTTGTGGAAGCAAATTTGGGTTACCCCTTTTGTATGCGATTTTTCTAAGCTTACTTTGAAATGCGATTTCTTAGCAATTTGTGCTGTTTTCTAACGCAAAACAGCGATTTTTTTAGAACAAATAGTGATTTCAAGTGAAAAATTCCGGCGAAACCTGAAAATGCTTTGAAATTGTAGTCGTAGCCTATTTTCTTACCCCTTGTAGCCAATTTTCGTACCTCTTGTGGGACAAATTTCAGGACCTCATGCAACATGGAGCACAATGGCTTGAATTGATCCAGCTCACAGCTTCCGCTATCCCGGATGTATTTTTATGTTGAGGGATATGGGCCGCTAGTCGCTAGCTGTCGCCTCAAATCCAATTAAGTGATACATGTTCTTGTTCTAGTGAACGAGTCCTTTAATTTGATACCAAACACGACTAATTTTCCTTTATTATTTCTTTTGCTACAGTTTTTAAAGTTTATAAACCTTTACATTTTAAAATTTCAAAAATTTCAAAATTTTTGAAATCTCCGATTTCTGAGCTTTCCGAAAATATAAACTGTAAGACTTGTTTACTTGAAACTGAAGTTTCTCAAAATTCACTCCTTTGGTCCAGTTTAAAGTTGCTATAGCTTTCAGAATGTACCTTGGTAGAATTAGCTTTTACTTTAACTATAATCCTCCCATCCAGGCCAAATTAACTCCTTAACTATATTTGATGAATTTGAGAAGGTACAAAGGTTGCAGAAAGTGTTCCGACTACAAAAATTTAAAAACGCAAAAACTTTTAAGCTTGATTATTTATTGGTTTTAATACTTTTCCAGTATAAAATGAATTCTTTACTGAGCGGTGTCTTGCAAAGCCTGGAAATGCAGCAAATGCCTGCTTGCAGGGGAGTTGAAATATGTGAACGGCCTATTTATAGGTTATTTATTTTGTTAATTTTTCGTGAGGACTCTTTTCCTTTAAAATTTAATCGAAGCGGGTGGAATTGTTAATTTTGTGGAAATGAATTATGATAAAGTTCCATCCTGTTGAAGACTGAGTTTCCAGTCCTACTTCATTGCGGTTGTTGCTCCTGTTTTTAATAGCTGATCAGCTTCAATATCAGCTGCAGAAAACCTCTAATCGGAAACTTGTTTAAAACGATTACCTGAATAAAAGTAATAATAATAGTAATTATCTTAAGTAATAATCAAAACGTGTAATTTGAATGATTTAGATCCCTTGTACTTCATTGCCACTTCTCCGTTCGTTGGATGCATTAGAAAGTTTTCAAACGACGGAAGCGGCATGATTCATTTTTAATCAACTATTGATTTTTGAGTTTTGTAGTATGATTACTTGCATATTATTTGTTGGATAAAGTTGTCTTCACCATTATAATGACAAAAGGCCTACTGCATGAAACTGGGTTCCAGATAAGGTTGTTGTCTGTGCTGATTTTGTTATCTTTCACCGACTGGACTACTTGCGGTAAGTTTCACTTTTGCGAGGATGCGGGATCATGAGTCAAAGAACGTGACTGGTATGTTGGGGTTTTATCCTTCGGCTTAGTCAGAGCTTATTGGTTTTCAGTTGTACAGCAGAACCAAACATTCTAGCGTGCAAAACTACCTGTATCTACGGTTAGTGGCAGATTTCCATGACAAAGGCTGCTCCTACCAAGATCATAGGATCCTTCGAGTTTCTCCTCGTATTAACTCCAATTATTTCTGTAATTCTGGCCGAGCTAAATGTTGAGGAATGTAGGTTTGCTAGAGCTAGGACTGGAGTGTAGCTAACGCTTAATCCTATATATTCAATCTAATCTAATGTAACAGCTCCTGGAAGAGCAAGCATTGACTAAACTTGAGTTTGCTAGATGGAATAACATAGGCTTCGGAGTGGTTTCCCGAAAGTTGTGTAAAACTCCAGCCATCTTCAGTCTAGCCAGAAGATCTAGCCAATCTTAATATTTCTTTTAACAAGAGTACATAATAAAATAACTAAGAGTTTGACAAGCGTCAAGCTCTTAGTTATTAGGCTTGGGATATCATCTGCACGATAACGGCTAACCCCCCCACAAATTAGACCCATCACTTCAAAGAAATTTGCACGCTATGTTTGTGTTCTAAAGCTGAAAAACACAACTACTCAGTTGGTTCAATGTGCGTCTGTTGCTAGCTTCAGCACACAAACATAGCGTGTAAATTTCTCTCAACTGATGGGTCTAATTTGTGGGGGGGGTTCAGCCGTTATCGTGCAGATGATGTCCCAAGCCTAATAACTAAGAGCTTGACGCTTGTCACACTCTTAGTTATTATGTACTCTTGCTTTTAAGCGGGAGGCTTTCAGGTGTGCAAAAAGTATTTATCTAGGTTAACAGAGGTAGCTTTTATTGCTACATTTTCGAAACGGGCTGATGAAGAGGTCCAATCTATGCTATGTTTAATCAGCCAGCCAGTATCGCAGAGTATAAAAAGGAGATATGAGAGGTCTTTGATTTATGGAAATCTTTTTTCACGAGTAGGTATATGTCTGTACTCGCAGTCAATTTCTGTACTCTGAACATCCTCACATATGCTTGCAACCACGGCGCTATTCAGCTATCCAGTGTTAAGACGGTTAATAACACATGCGAAATAGCTAGCTTGTTTTTGTTTTAGAATGTCCTTCAAACTGGGATGATGTCAGCGGGAACTGTTTATATTATGAAGAAATTTCCGATGAAGTCAGCATGAACAAGGCAAGGGAGATATGTCATGACAAAGGCGGCGACTTACCTTTCTGGGATAACAAACAGGATTATGATGATTTAATAATGTTTATGTAAGGTTATATTGACTGATTAGTTTAAACTGTAGACAAATAATAGCATCAAGAGTGTACAATAGTAAGAGTGTGACACTTACACTAGCATGAGCAAATCATGCTAGGTATGCTCGGTGCGTTAACTCGGGACCCCCTCCGGAACTTCTGGGGGGGTCCCACTTTGCACTATCTACACGCTTTCATATAAGCATGTGTCTGCTCGCTGATTGGCCCATTAGCCTAAGGCTTACTGTAGGTAATTTATTAGTTATTTTAATTAATTAATTATAAGTCTAATTAGGTTAATGCAATTAAAAAACTAACTAGACAACGTTGTAGCATTTTTTCTGCTCTTTCCAACGATATAAAAATTGTTGCATAATACAAAAATTCGTAGGAATGTAATCTGCAACAATTTTCATATCATTGAAAAGAGCAGAAAAAATGCTACAAAGTTGTCGAGTTAGTTTTTATTGCGTTAATCCAATTTAGGTTATAATTAATTAATTAAAACAACTAATAAATTACCTACAGTAAGCCTTAGGCTAATGGGACAATCAGCGAGCAGACACACGCTTATATGAAAGCGTGTAATTAGCGCTAAGTGTGACCCCCCACCCCGAGACTTTCGGGGGGGAGGGGGGTCCCGACTTAACGCACCGAGCATATCTAGCATGATTTGTACTCTGTATTTTTCTGCTCTTTTTAATGATATAAAAATTGTTGCAGATTACAAAAATTCGAAGGAATGTAATCTGCAACAATTTTTATATCATTTAAAAGAGCAGAAAAAATGCTACAACGTTGTCTAGTTAGTTTTTTAATTGCATTAACCTAATTAGACTTATAATTAATTAATTAAAATAACTAATAAATTACCTACAGTAAGCCTTAGGCTAATGGGCCAATCAGCGAGCAGACACACGCTTATATGAAAGCGTGTAATTAGCGCTAAGTGTGACCCCCCACCCCGAGACTTTCGGGGGGAGGGGGGTCCCGACTTAACGCACCGAGCATATCTAGCATGATTTGTACTCTGTATTTTTCTGCTCTTTTCAATGATATAAAAATTGTTGCAGATTACAAAAATTCGAAGGAATGTAATCTGCAACAATTTTTATATCATTTAAAAGAGCAGAAAAAATGCTACAACGTTGTCTAGTTAGTTTTTTAATTGCATTAACCTAATTAGACTTATAATTAATTAATTAAAATAACTAATAAATTACCTACAGTAAGCCTTAGGCTAATGGGCCAATCAGCGAGCAGACACACGCTTATATGAAAGCGTGTAGATGCAAAGTGGGACCCCCCTCGGAAGTTCCGGGGGGGGGGGTCCCGAGTTAGCGCACCGAGCATACTTAGCATGATTTGTTCGTGCTAGTGTAGAAAAAAGTTTCCGAATATGGACAAGAGGTGCCAAATATGGACACACGCTTTATCATAGTGGCAACATCAAAGCTTTTTTGTAAAAACGCTAAAATATGTTATTTTCAAATACAAAACAATATTTTAAACATTGTGTTCAACCTCTGATACTATATATGCTTCGTAAAACTATGTTTAGCTTTAAAATTTGTACAATAACGATTTACGACTAATTCAACTGAAACCATCAGTTATTAAGCAATTTTTTATGAATAATTACATCAAAGGTTCATTTATCAATTGGCCAAAACTCTTACATTAAAATTTGCAAGCAAAAATCAGCCAGATCTTACGACTGAAAACCCCTTGTTTTTACATGTAAAATAGGTTAGATTTTGCGTTGACCATATTTGGGCCCTCACAAAATTTGGCTAGCAATTCATGTGTCTCACAAGGGGGGGGGGTTCGTAGATGCGTCTCGCATTACGCATTCATGTGTCTCACTCTTCTTATGTCGTTTATGTGTCTCTCGTTTACGCCATTCATGTGTCTCACTTTGTTGTCGCGTGTTTTATGTGTCTCTCGTTTCAGCCATTCATGTGTCACTTTTAGTTGTCTTCTTTTCATGTGTCTCTCTCTCGCCGTTTATGTGTCTCTCCCAGTTAAATTGCCTTGCTTTCCGCATTTTATGTGTCTCACTGTTGGTTTTACTCTTCCCTTTTGTTTGTTGCTTTTTAGTTCGTATTATGTATGCTTTGTCATGCTATGCATCACATTATTGTTGTTTTTTGTCAAAC
>JASAND010005550.1:0-72218 GCA_030248195.1 Trissonchulus latispiculum
TAGTCTTTCAATGTTTGCTGCAAGTGACGTACTACCATCAACACATTTTGGTCATTTTAGATTCAGTTTAGCTTGAGTCGAAATTCTGCAATAAATACCAAAATTTTCCGTATTAATATTAAAGCATTTAACTAAGTGAGAATAAACAAATATTTAGAATATTCGTTCATCGAGCTATTCGTTAAGTCTTCTTGAAATGTACACAACTATTCGTATATATGTAGTAATCCCAGAATTTCATATGTCAGAATTTCATTAGTCAGAAATTAACCTTTCAAACTTTCATTAGTCAGAATTTCATTAGTCAGAATTTAGGTTTTTGAAATAATATAAGTTGAACTTTCATTTGTCAGAATTTCATTAGTCAGAATTTCATTAGTCAGAATTTCATTTGTCAGAATTTTGCAAAAAAGCCATTTGATTTTCTTCCTGACGCAAAGTGTAACAAACTGGCTGATCTTGATGATAATTTTATAAAATGGTTTCTAGTCGACACAGATCTATGTGTTTTAGCTCTAACCACCAGCAACGAGCAAAGCTCTGTTTTCAAAAGAGTTCCCCAACAACTGGGCTGGTTCCGTATACCTTCATCTTACAGACAGGCAATAACGATAGGCTGTTTAGTTCGAATTTTAAAAGAATCGGAATGGCCAAGAGTACGTAATAACTGTTGGATTATGTACTCTTGCTATGGTGCAAATCATCAAGGGTCTTTCTGGGGAAGAGTTAAAAGCTGCAAAGGAGTTAATTTTAGTTCTGCTCTTCTCTACTCTACCCTACTTTATCGGGAAAGGCCCTAAGATTGTGCAGCAACATGCAAACGTTTGAAGAAACTAGGAAAATCAAATTCTGACTTACGAAATTCTGACTAATGAAATTCTGACTAATGAAATTCTGACTAATGAAATTCTGACAAATGAAAGTTCAACTTATATTATTTCAAAATTTAAATTCTGACTAATGAAATTCTGACTAACGAAATTCTGACTAATGAAATTCTGACTAATACGATTCTGACTGATGAAAGTAGACGCCAACGCAGGCCCAGGTTCAACTGCAGAGACAAAAAATCATGAATCAGAATCAAATGCTGCTAAATTATAAGATCCAGGCCCAAAATCCAACTATTGCAAATTTTACATTTGGCAAAAATTTTACTTCAAGCTCAATTTTTGAGCCTGGAACCGGCCGGTTCCAAATTCTACCGGTTCCGGTTCTGGTTCCGGTTCCGGTTCTAAAAATCCTTCCGGTTCGGTTCCGGTTCCGGTTCCAACCGGTTCTAGTGGAACCGGCCCCAGCTCTAGAATGGAGTACAGGTTAAACTAGTAGATAGGTATATCAATATAGATCAATACAAATGAAACCTGTAGTTTTCACTGGTTTACAGAGAGTAAGCTACTGGAGGGCACCTCTTCTTGGCATTGCATAACAGTGCTCCGCCCACAATACGCGAATGTTCCCCCGTTTGGTGGGTGGGGGGTAGCCAACACCCAATCAGATTGCAGAGACCCCCTCCCCGTTTGGTGGGGGGGGGGGGGGTAGAGCAGAGGATTGCGGTATTTTTTGTTTAATTCGAAAATGGGTCCCCGTTTGGTGGGGGGATAGCCAAAAGAGGTCCCCGTTTGGAGGGGGAGGGTCGCCAACAGCCAATCAGATTCGTCCAATCTTAGCCTGACTTGGCAACCCTTCCCCCAAACGGCGACCCCCTTCTGCCGGCGTTGTTTCATTGCCAAAGGCATCACAGGATTATTGTTCATTTGAGCTAAATCCCAGGTTTTTACGGGTAACTAATTAGCTAAGCTGTCATTACTGTTTTAGCCTGTCTTTGTAGGCAGCCCGTTTTAGTTCTACTTTGCTTTCCGTTTGTGAAATTAATTGATAAAGGTTTGGATGCTCTCACCAGCTTGGGGATGGCTCAATTTCGTAGCTCAGTTTTAGTCATAATATTTTCCGCTCAAAACTTTTTTGGAAATCCACCCTCAACGGCTGAACATATTGTGACGGACGACACTACATACTCCTAACTTGATCATGGAACGAGACGTATGGAGTATGGACCAGAGATGAAATCGGGTCAGTATTGCTTAACCCGGTCTCATCTCTGGTATGAACCAAAAATGCCACTATATATGTGAGATTACTTACAGTTTTATGTACCAATTTGTCCACCTAACAAGAATAGGCTGATCTCACTCAATTGCAGACACGCGTCAGAGATGGAACCGGGTCAGTTCGGGTCACTTTTTGGACCGGGTCACCGGGTCAAGAGCTTCGACCCGGTCTTGACCCGGTTTTCTGAATTCACTACAAATTTTAGAAAATTTTGACTTACCAAGCTAAAATTTTAGCTTATAGTAGATTCGCCCAATGTGCGTCATACCCCAAAGTGCGTCACTCAGCCGTTTAAAGTTATCTGGTGCACTACAGAACGGAAGATATCCTAAAGTTTTTACATTTCTGAGCATGTCTATTCAACCTCTATGCAATGGTGTAAAAAATATTTCCTAAAAATTTGTTGACCGTACACAATACTACAAAATTCAATATACTTTGAATAAAACACCCGTTGTCCGCCAAAGTTTAAGCAATGTCCCAAATTCAGTTTTATGCACCTAACAACCTTAATACCTAACAACTTTTAAAGTGTCAGCTATCAAATTGTTCGCTAGAATATGCTGATTCCAAAAATATAAACAATTCCTGATTTCGCCGTACTAGAACTGAGAAATTCCGATTTTGCTGAAACCACTGATCAGTGCCTAAAGTGCGTCGCTCTAAATTAACTTTTTGCGCAAATATCCCTAATGTGCGTTCGTATCTTTTACGTGTAAATTTGCTTCAAATAAATGCAAATACTGGCTCCATAACTTAACCTAAGACAAAAATAAGTGGAAAAACACAATCATCGGAATAATTCTGAGCAATCTGACACCAAATTTTCTGTTTTTATGGCATTTTATTTTTTTAGTAAAAGTCGTTGTTTCGGGCTTTAAATCATAAAACTACATTTTATAAATTGTCAAAGCTTAATTTGCAACTCAAATTCGCTTGAAATAACACAGTAGTAGCATTTTAACAAATTTTTCGAAGAACACAGATTTTGTTGATTTTGATATATATTGTTTATGAACAAGCCAACTACCATATAAAAATTTTTCGTAGCATAAAATTGTAGGAAATGGAAGATATAACGTCTCAAAGTTTAGTTTTTTAATGCAAATCATAGGAGTTTTTAAATGACGCACTTTAAGACACGACCGACGCACTTTAGGGAACAATCCTTTGACAGCGAAAAACTGCACTTTTTTGGCAAAAAATAGCTATAACTTACGGTATGCTCTATCTAAAACAGTCAAATTTTAAAGAAATGTAGAAGTAGATGTACTTGACACTTCTGTAAAGTTTCATTTCATAAGGTTTGATCTTTCAAAAGTTACAGTTTGTCAAAGTGAACACACTTTATGCGTGGACAAAAGGTGACGCAGATTGGGCGCATCTACTATAAGTTTTTGTTCGATGTGCAATATTAAATTGCTTTTTTCTTATATTTGTCTTGAGCACTTTCATAGCTTGAGGTTATTTGAACCTGTCTGTCTCTGACAGAATATATTGTTTAGCTTTATCAGTTTCATGACTTGTATGAATCTATTTAGAACTACACGTTTGTTGATTAATATATATTTTTACAACCAAGTTTAACGTTGAAGGTATATATGTGAACAATTTACGCAATACAGAATAAAAACCAAATTTTTAAAGTACTGTTTTTGGTAGTGTTTTTGGTCAAGTGCTCGTGAAAGAGAGATTAGACCCTACAAAATTTCGCATACGGATAAACGATTGATTTTGCCAACTCATTTCTGCATTAACTTAGAAAATGCTTATTAAATATATACTTTTCAAAAAACCGAGATTAAACATATGTCACAGTTATTATTTTCCGTGTGGTGATGGAACATGGAAGCCAAAAATTTAGCGTTTTTAGGCAAAATCAAAAATTTTTTGCAGATTTTTGAATTTTCAGATAAACCGGGTCACTGCACTGGTTCACCGGGTCAGGGCTCAACCGGGTCAAACCTAAGTGACCCGGTTCCATCACTGACACGCGTGCTCCTGTTACTGAGTTTTTACCAGCAGATGCTTTCATTGATAATCTAATGGAAAGCCTGAGGCTAGCCTGCGTAACTGGCGGAGTGATAAAGCTCAGAAAGCGATAGTTCCGAAAGAAATTACTTGAAATTCGGGCAATCATCAGCAGTCAAATCCGTTTATTTCAAGTGAACCCAGTTAATCGAAGATGCTTTAATGTAAAACCGGTTAATCGTTTTAATTAACCATTTCTTTCAAATCGACCAATTTGTCGTATATGCCAACGGCAAGTACATCCGAGATTCTGAGTACACCAAAGACTATCCTTATGTCCAATTACTTGTTTGTCAAAATCAGTCTTAAAATCAGCTTGATCTAAGCCAGAACGGATCAATACCTATATATAATCTATACAACCTGTAAAATATATAGACTTGGAAACTTCCCATATAGAATTCGTGAGATTTCATTTATTTCAAATTAAACTGATTCCATTCAGTCAAAATACGGTGCAAGTCAATTACACATTGCATTAGCAACATTATTACACAGAATTAAAATTGCAGTTTTACACTTACATAGTCTAAAAAACTACTACCGCTAAAACTGTACAACTTATTAACTATACAATATTAATATCCAATGCACAGCACTAGGGTTGAATGAAACATTCACAATATACAAAACTAACACAGAAACGTTTTTTCAAGTATCGCAAGATTAAAAATTTGGTGAAAATGTTAAAAAATTTCTATAAAAGTGTTAAAAAGCACGAAAACAAGACATTTAAGAAAGTGTCAACTACTTTCAGCTGCATGAATATCAGCACTTTTCTGAATTTTGGTACAACATTTTAACAATTCGGTATCTTATTTATAATAATTAATAAATTAATTACTCTATTAATTACAAAAAGGTTTAGAACGACACTAAACTGTAGAGAATACCCACAAAAAATAATATCAGTATAATTCTGTAGGACAAAAACATAGCTGCTCTTAAAAACCCTGTAACACCAAAAAACAAACTATACCAAAACAGCACAGGACATGACACAATATGCAAATAAGCTCAATCAATTTGTGACTATTAATACATGGACCGCTATATACTAGACTTTTAAAATTTAAAATTAAAATTAACAGTAAATAACTATTGAATTGTACTTTTAATCATTAGATTCCGTTTTTGTCGATATTAAAGCATCAGAATAGACCATAAGTAGAAAATAACATTTAAATATAAAGAAATGGCACATTTTAAGACGAAAAATAGCGTAAATGTTAAAAAGGTTTTAAATCTACGGGAACATTAACAAAAATATGGATAAATAAGTAGCTAATATGACCCTGTTTATATGTTTTAAATATTTTCTTAAACATAAACCTAAATACATATATCGAATTATTAAGCTCGAAAATAACACAATTATACAAACTCAGAGCAAAGATTCTGTACGTTACACAAGCTGATAAACTTTACAATTAATTAAAATATTAATCAATAATATCAATTAACAGTTATAAACCTGAGTTCTATAAACAGAAAGTATAGTTCGGCTATAAATGGGAAGCTGAAATCCGTTGCAAATTAATTAGAAAGAAAATTTTGTAATTTATACCTAGAAAGTTTTGTAATTCTTATTAAATTTACCAAATTTTATTAAATTAAACTTTAAAGCTGAAATTTTATCTTTCTTAACTTCACTCAGTATATTACAATTTGCAACCGAATTCAGCTTCGTGCTTGCAGGGTTCCTTTTGACAAGCCAGTCAAAATCGGGAAAATTTTGTGAAAATTACAAGAATCATTAAAATTTAAATCCAAAATCACGAATTTGTCTGACTTCTCAAAAAACACTCCATATACATATAATATCACACTAAACATTACATCACAACACAACCGCTTGGGCCGCCAAATATCAAACAGAAAACAGTTCGTTTCAAAAAAGGTCTCCAAAAATTCACGAAATTTAGATATCATGTTTCAAACAAACTTCCAAAAGCACAAAGCACAAAGCACAAGTCTATTGGACCCTTTCAGTCGAATCAACAGATCAATGCAACTTCTGTTCAAAGAGGTCGAGTAAAGTAATGAGTCAACTCGAAACAGTGGGTCAGGGGGGGGGGGCGGTATCATAAGTCAAAAGTTACAGCGGGGAGGGGGAAGGGGGCGTATCAAACATGACTCAGGGGATAGTGTTTGTTGTAGGCGGAGCTAACGTCAGTATGCGACCGTACGGCAATGATGGCTTCTGTGGGCTGGTAGATAGGCTGCGCCTCCGTGCTGCAGCACGCACAGCCGCACAGGCGCCGGTAGAACCGTTGCCAGGAGTCCAGGGTTTTCCGGGACCATATCCACATCCCGGAAGTGACGCCCACCACCAGAAGCATGAGGTATTTCAGCATAAAGATGGAGTGCTGTGGTTTAAAGCGCTGCGCTAGACAGTTGCTGCAGGTCACTGACATCTCCCACACAGTTCGGTAGTGCTGTTCATAGAAGTAGCAGGCAATGACAATGGTGGCAGGGACCGTATACAAGACGGAAAAAATGCCGATCCTCACCATCAGCACTTCCAGCTTGTCGATACGGTTTTTGCCCTGCTGTTTGACCACGTGACGAATTCTAAATAGGGAGACGAACCCTGCGAACAGAAACAGGGACCCGAGGACCAGGTACCCGAACAGGGGGGCCAGCACAAACCACCTCAGCGTCCCAATGTCCGTATTTCCGACAAAACAAATTCCGGAAACCGGATCTCCGTCCACAGCCGACATGGCCAGGATTACGACCGTTTTCAGGGACGGTATAAACCAGGCGGCCAGATGGAAATACTGAGAGTATTTCACGATGGCCTCCGTGGACCATTTCAGGCCTGCGGCCAGAAACCAGGTTAGGGTCAGGACCACCCACCACACAGAACTGGCCATCCCAAACAGGTAGATCAGCAGAAAAACGACCGTACAAACGGCCGAATTTGTGGTTCCGGTCCGGGCAATACCCAGCCGGGCGTCACAGGCCACTTCTTGATGACCATAGGCCAGTCGGATGATGTAGCCAATGGACATCATGAAGTAGCAGAGGGATAGGAAAACGATCGATCTCTCAGGGTATCGGAATCGGTCGATATCGATTAGGAAGGTGAGGACGGTAATCAGAGTTGAGATACAGCAAAGGATGGACCACATCCCGATCCAGAAATCGCCAAACCGGCGCTCGTCATCCGTAAAGTAGGCACTGTAGCAGGGATTGGCGCAGTTGGAAACGTTGCCCACGAACAGCCGCTTGTGCGGATGGTAGTCGGACGGAACGGGCCGGAACGGGTCTCGACACTGACACTGACACAGCCCATAGGGGTGCAGGCTGCCTCCGGCGTTGGTCGGATATGCAAATGAGCTTCCGTCTTCCTCGGTTACGTCTACTCTATCGCCAACCGGCCCGGGCCTGGCCGGTTGGGGGGCCGGACCCCGGCCCCCTGACCCCTGCGAGCCCAGCTGGGATTGCGGGGGCTCCATGCACAGAGGGGCTTCCCCACTGACCGGGAATTGGTCACAGTTCATTTTATCCGGCCACTGGAACCCATAGGTTTTCATGATGGGGGCGCAGCCCTTCATGGCATGAAGGCAAACGGACCGGCAGGGGGGCAGGGCCTTTTCGTAGTTGTCCAGACAAACGGGCGTGTACAGGCTGCAGAGGAAAAATCCCAACATCGCGCTGCAGTTGATCTTGACCAGGGGCCAGAACTGGTTCACCTCCAGGCCCGCTTCTTCCTGCGTTGATTGGAGGAAAAAGTTGGGCATTCGAGTTCGATTGTAGAGGTTTAGGGATTTGCACATACTGAGGGTCAGCGGTTCGCAGCGTCCGTTTTCGTTCATCGCTGCCAGGTGGTCTTCGAAACTGGGCAGGCCCGATACCAGCATTATGCAAATTAGGCAAAACCAAATCTGGCTGAACCGGCTGCGGTTCATGGTTGGATCGAGAGAGTTAGGCAAAAGATTGATTGAGTTCTGCTACGGTTGGTAGGAATCTGAAACAAAAGCAATATATATTAAATAATAATATTAATTATTATTTTAAGTAATAGTTAGATTAATTAAATAAATTTTAAGTCACATAGCTTCACTTAAAGGATATTGTTATAGCTGGAAAAAATTGTTCCATTATGGTTAAGCTACGGTTAAAAATTATTGAAGAGTAAAATGGATCAATTGGGCAAAATTTAGCAGTAAGATTCACTTAATGATTATGCCCGAAAAATTGGATTAAAAAATTTTGGCTCGGGTGGGATCGAACCAACAACCTTAAAACTGGAAAAGATTCTGGCGATTAAGCAACTGCTTAGCCAGTGGATACAGGCAGATAATAATTAAGCCAAAGATTAAATCAGACAATGCTGGTGCGGATTCATGAAGAAATATGCAAATGAGCTGGGCAAATATTTTTGTTATATTTTGTGAAAATAAAATTTTAATTTACGATTTACGCGGTATGGAACAAAGCCAGTCAAGAAGAATTTTAACTGGCATTTATGTATATATAGTACAAATATTTATATACATTGTTGAGCTTATATAAAGTTAGTAATTCATGTCATAGAATAATTAGAAAGTTGTGTAAAAATTCCACTCAATGTTTTGCATTTATTACATAAATTTAAAAAGCTTAAAAATCAGTTTTTGTCAAAAAGCTCCAATGTTTTGCTAAAGGCCATAATTTAGGTGTGAATCTATCAGAGAACAAGAGAACACTAAATTTTGCTGGTATCATTGGGAAGAAAGGTTTGCGATTTTTGACAGCCGTTTGTCACAAACCCCGATCGTTTGACAAAAACATCAGAATTTATGAACATTAATTTATCACCAGACCCGATTTTTTACCCACATTTCTTGTCTAAAGGTTCAGGAAAAATGTCTAAATTCGACCTGCAGAAAGTAATTTATGCGCTGCAAAAGCCCCTTCTAAAGTTGTCAGGTTACATGCTGTTTTTGTCGACAAAAAGTCTGCAAAACTTAGCCGACAATAGGGTGCTTTTTTCTAAAAGTTGTGCCTAGAAGTTTGGGGCGAAATATTAATTGGAGCAAATTAAATTTAAGTTTTGCTAAAACACAATATTGGAACAAAGAATATGTATTTATATACCTAAAAGAATAAATGATTTTGAAAAAATTTAGTTAATCTAAGTACAGTGTGCGTTTCTATGTAGTAGTGTCTTCTGAAACGTCTAACACAGCACACGAGAAAAAGCTTATGGTTTTGTTGAGAAAATTAGAAACGGAAATTCTTTCCGGTTCCGGGATTCGAAGCCACAACCGTTGGCGTTGTTTGCCGACAGCCAACCAACTGAGCTACGGCTGAAATGAATTTTATTTTCAGAAAGAATAATAAACTACTGCGCAAGATTTAAGTTTGAAACGAGTTAATGTTAACTCTCTGCCTTTCTGTAATCCACCAGAAGTATTCAAAGTCAGTCTTAAGTTTAACTGTACTCTACTCTGCTCTACTCTACTCGTTCATAAAAAGGGTCCCTGACTTGGTACTTCTCAAGCACAGAGTTCTAGAGAAGGGGATGACAGGAAATAGGAATGTCATGCCAACTTCACTGGGGGGGGGGAAGGGAGAATGACTTTCACAGACGAAAGGAAGACACTAAGGCCAATAGGTGTATCATATTTCCAAAGGAACTACGGGGAGGAAAAGCTTCAATTAGAAATGTAAGGCTAGCTTGACGATGATTAGAAAAATTCCTCTTCTGCAAACGGGGAAGACACCTGCCTGCCTTAGCTAGTGCCTGGCTTAACGACAGTTGTTCGGTCGGGGGATCAACTTTTCTGTTTACAACATTTAATCCCCCCTCCCAAAAGTTATAAACATTCTAAAGTCCCCCAGTCCGCCAGACGACACGAACCCCTGCTGGGGGGTTTAGAAATTTGGTGGACCACTTTGCAGGATTGAAGCTCTAAACTGGCATAAAAACAGAGAAATTGCAATTTATTGGAGGGATGAGAAGTAAACTGTTTATTTTTGCAGTCAGGAAATCAATTATATAAATGTTTTTATTTATTAGAAAGTCACTGACCAAAGATCTAAAGTCTGTGAAAAAATTCCAACTTTAATTTTTTCTAAATTTTTATATTAAATTCCACGTTCACCTTCTGTAAAGTGCAAAGGTTACGTAACATTTTCTTATCCTCAAAAGCACACGGTAATTCTTGCTGGAACTTACATTGATTACGCAACAGCTATAAAGCTTTCAGCTTCTAACTTCAAAGACTCAAGCTACGATTGTTATTAACCATTAGCTTAAACTTTAATAACATGGAAACTTTTTCCGACCCAGTAATCATAGGGTGGCGATTTTCAAAGGACCGAAAACCAATTATTATCTCTGGGGTAAAGGATAATTACATGAAAGTTTAAACAAGGACTCTTACATCTATAAGCTTGGTTCTGAGGGAGGGGGAGAAAAAGCTCTTTGTATTATCCGATCATTTGAGAAAATTATAACAAGAAAAATAATTGTGGTGCAAAGTACATAGTCTTAAGATGGATTCTGTGGTTCTTGGGAGCCTTTTCGCGCAGCGAGTTATATAAACGAGTATATAAACTAAACCATAAGTATGTAAATATAAACTAAATCTAAATGAAATCAGTATTAATACAGATAACCCTTTTAGCGTTCACAATTTTAAGCTTATAAAAAGTTATATAACGTGGTGCCAGCTAAAAGCTCTTGCCCCAGGGGGATTTTTAGCATGGAATTTTTCCAAGAACTTTTAGCTCAAAATAGCCAAATCACGCTTATCAGGGGAGGGGAAAGGCAGAAAAACATTGACTGTTAATCTCAAAATAAAGAGTGCTCTTTAGAGTCCTAAAATTTCAAGAAAACAGAAACTCCAGAACTATAGAAAATCTCAAGAATTCCTCACTGACAATTGCTTGAAACTTGAAATTCAATTTCTAATTTCAAAAATCAGATAATGTCTGCCTGGTTTGAAACACTGATTTCTTTTCACGATTAGGACAGAAATCGTGTGACAGTGAGGAATTGGGAGAAAATTGGAATTTAGAAATCTGTAAATTTTATGGAGTTTTCAGAAAAAATTCTGGGAAAACCTCAGAGTTACCGGCTTTTAACAGGTGATAAAAGCACCATTCTATCAAAAAGATATTTTATTTATTCCATTTGCTTTTATGGATCTATAAATGTCAAATGTCAGCTCGGGGCTGTACCCAGCATGATGTATGATCTTCCAAATAAGCCATAAAAGAAAATTAATATTTTCAAAAATTGACCGCGTTTCCAAGCCTTTATGGAACATAATTTTGATTTTTTCGTATTTTTAATATAAACATGAGTTCATTTGAACTTTGAAAGGTAAAAGTAAAAAGCAATATTAAAAAACGACAAAAACCCCTCCCCCTCCCCAATCTACAGGCTATGAGCCGAGAATAATTAGCTATGAGCCAAGAAAAATGCTGACCGTGTACATCCCTCATAAATCAAATGAAAAATTACAAAAAATGACAAATGAGCATCTATTTATATCAGAAGACATGCAGCAAAAATCCCTATAAATTTGTAATGAAAGTTATGTATTGAAAATAATCTACAGTCTAAATTATGATAAATTGCATACTGTAAGCTATATAAATGTTTTAAACAACAGTTCAAAAAAGTTCTATTAAAAGTGCCTGCTGGTGCCAAAGTGCATGTAAGCGAAAAAAGTTTCCACACAAAAGCTCGCGCTAACTCATGATTTAGTGCAGTGAAAGCGTAAAATATAGGCTGCATGGCTGATCTACAAAAACCCTCAAATTGCAGTAAAATTTATACCTTTTTTCGAAAATACAATTGTAAAACATTTAATAGAAAACGTCCAAATTGCACAAAAAATATCAAATTTATGATTTATGTGGGAGCTTTTGTGAGCCTGTGAGGTAAGGTTGACAACAATAAAATGTCTGACTGACGAACACAGTAATTTGTGTAGAATTATTGCATAAGTATATATATACAATATATAATATATGTGAAGCTGAATCACCCAGTTACTTAAGTATAAAATAAACAGAATATGTAAAATAGGAAAAGATGAGCCACGAAAAAACACAAAATTAGCGTAATTTTATATGAAAAATGAGAATGCGCACTATATGAATATATTTAGTCGCATAAATAAACATTAAGGTACGTACATAACCATCACGTTTATATAAATATTAAGGTGTATACGTACGTACGTATGAGGTTAGCGTCTCCTTAAGTGTGTACATGAGTTGGGGCAGAGTTAGAGACAGAATAATTACTAATCTATTTTGTCAGTTTCTATTGTTGAAACCCAGAGCTGTTTCCCCAGAAAAGGGAAAATGGGGGGAAATTAGTGATTTTCCTTTCACAAAGACTGACCCCCTGATAAATTTTTCAGTAGATAGAGAAATACCATAAAGATAATTCGAGGGGGCGCCGCGAGGAAAGTACTTGATAAAAATATATATATATATATATTTGGTAATTTTAGCGAACTTCGTATGAAGAGTAAAATATACGTGAAGTAGAGAATATATTTACTAACTTGCCAAAATAAGCTTTATTTAAAGAAGTTTTGGGAGGGGGCTCGGAATACCTTTTTCATAATAAGGTTGTTTTTCCTGATTAATTTTTCATGATGTACCACGTGTGAGTGTTGCGCAGGGGAACATGCCGTATCCTAATCTAGAGTGACAACTCAATGACAATTTGGAATTTTGAATTCAAGCTCTAAAATTAGCGAAAATTCTCTAAAAATTAGTACGTACGTCTTTTAAATTTAACACACAGTGCGTTACACTTGTAAACATGACGCTGCGCTGTAAGGGGTGCTCGTGTAAAGTTTCAAAACTGGATTCATGTACTTCAACTAAATTCTCCTAAAGTGAAACTTTTTCTTTCCGTTGGGTTTCTGTCAATTTTCGAATGTTGACATTTTAAAAAGAAAACACGAAAATAGATTTTTAAAATTTCTACAAACATTTGATGAATTTAAAATTTGACAGGTTTGAAATTTTCAGTTAAATCTTAAAATAATATATAGATATTTGATCATCTTTTAAAATATTTTTTGTTTTCTACTCCTTTTGAGATAAAAGACAAAATTACGTAGGCCCAAATCCGTTATCCGGCAGGTGCACAAATATTCATGCAAGGTGACTGCACAAGTTTAAAAGTTGTGCAGAATTTTATTTACAACTAAATAGTGCTACATTCATGACTTGCCTGTGAGCCTAAAGTTATGCAGGAACCGCTACCTGCAAGAACCTTTAAAGTCTTAAACCAAAATCCGGCAGGTACTGAATTGTCATTATGTTGTTTGCTCAATACAAAAGTTTCTTCATTCCCGAAGGGCCTTGTGCATTTCTGCACAAATGCCACACCCAGTTGCGACATCTTCACTGATTCTGCACAACCTAACTTCTTCATTCCCGAAGGGCCTTGTGCATTTTTAAGAAAAGCCACGCCCCACAGCAAAGTCTTTCCTGATAGCTAGCAATCAAACATCTTCATTCCCGAAGGGCCTTATGCAATTTATAAAACCTAGTTAAGTTATGCTGCAGATAAGCCCCATCTTAAATCTTTAACTGTGTCTGCCGCTAAGTATTTCAGCTACGTGCCAAGCTATCAATAGACCTGCCGGATTTTCCATATATGGAAAATCCGGCAGGTTTACGTGTTAAAGATAGGGGAAATAGTGCAAAATCTGCCGGATCTGGCAGGTAACATTTTTGCATCAAATTGAAGCTTCTTTGGTGCAGAAATGTAAAATCTGATGTTATCTTCAATTTTAAACTATTTTCAGAACAGAAAGTCTCCAAAAATGGACCTGCCAGATCCGGCAGATTTTGCGCTATTTCTCCTATCTTTAGCATGTAAACCTGCCGGATTTTCCATATATGGAAAATCCGGCAGGTCACTTTAAGTTCGAGTTTTACTTTTGAAGTGAACACAGAAGAAAGCTACAATATACTTCTTTCTGTATCTCAAGTTATTTGAAGAACCTGCCGGATTTTCCATATATGGAAAATCCGGCAGGTTTACGTGTTAAAGATAGGAGAAATAGTGCAAAATCTGCCGGATCTGGCAGGTAACATTTTTGCAGTAAATTGAAGCTTCTTTGATGCAGAAATGTACAACTTGATGTTGGCTTCAATTTTAAAGTATTTTCCGAACAGAAAGTCTCCAAAAATGGACCTGCCAGATCCGGCAGATTTTGCGCTATTTCTCCTATCTTTAGCATGTAAACCTGCCGGATTTTCCATATATGGAAAATCCGGCAGGTCACTTTAAGTTCGAGTTGCACTTTTGAAGTGAACACAGAAGAAAGCTACAATATACTTCTTTCTGTATCTCAAGTTATTTGAAGAACCTGCCGGATTTTCCATATATGGAAAATCCGGCAGGTTTACGTGTTAAAGATAGGAGAAATAGTGCAAAATCTGCCGGATCTGGCAGGTAACATTTTTGCATTAAATTGAAGCTTCTTTGATGCAGAAATGTACAACTTGATGTTGGCTTCAATTTTAAAGTATTTTCCGAACAGAAAGTCTCCAAAAATGGACCTGCCAGATCCGGCAGATTTTGCACTATTTCTCCTATCTTTAGCATGTAAACCTGCCGGATTTTCCATATATGGAAAATCCGGCAGGTCACTTTAAGTTCGAGTTGCACTTTTGAAGTGAACACAGAAGAAAGCTACAATATACTTCTTTCTGTATCTCAAGTTATTTGAATAACCTGCCGGATTTTCCATATATGGAAAATCCGGCAGGTTTACATGCTAAAGATAGGAGAAATAGCGCAAAATCTGCCGGATCTGGCAGGTCCATTTTTGGAGACTTTCTGTTCTGAAAATAGTTTAAAATTGAAGATAACATCAGATTTTACATTTCTGCACCAAAGAAGCTTCAATTTAATGCAAAAATGTTACCTGCCAGATCCGGCAGATTTTGCACTATTTCCCCTATCTTTAACACGTAAACCTGCCGGATTTTCCATATATGGAAAATCCGGCAGGTCTATTGATAGCATGGCACGTAGCTGAAATACTTAGCGGCAGACACAGTTAAAGATTTAAGATGGGGCTTATCTGCAGCATAACTTAACCAGGTTTTATAAATTGCATAAGGCCCTTCGGGAATGAAGATGTTTGATTGCTAGCTATCAGGAAAGACTTTGATGTGGGGCGTGGCTTTTCTTAAAAATGCACAAGGCCCTTCGGGAATGAAGAAGTTAGGTTGTGCAGAATCAGTGAAGATGTCGCAACTGGGTGTGGCATTTGTGCAGAAATGCACAAGGCCCTTCGGGAATGAAGAAACTTTTGTATTGAGCAAACAACATAATGACAATTCAGTACCTGCCGGATTTTGGTTTAAGACTTTAAAGGTTCTTGCAGGTAGCGGTTCCTGCATAACTTTAGGCTCACAGGCAAGTCATGAAAGTAGCACTATTTAGTTGTAAATTAAATTCTGCACAAATTTAAAAGTTGTGCAAGTGCTCTGCACAAGGGTTTGTGCACCTGCCGGATAACGGATTTGGGCCTTACGTATGTTCAAATTTTTTTCTGCTTTGCCCAATGTGCATATATATATATATATGTATATATATATTATATACATATATATATATATATACAGTGAATCGAAAATTTTGGATTTCGTGTTTCGTTTCCAAATGTATAACCCAAGTTCCACTCTTCTTGCAATACTTTCTCTAAAAGTTCAGCAAAAAAATTAAAACTCCAAAATTAATTAGGTAAGTCTGTACTTCTGTATTCGATAAAATTAAACAAGCCTTTACACCATGACAACCTGTCAGAATTAAACATAATAAAATTCAATCAACGTTTCTCAATGAAAAATAAACAGAAATACTCATTTTAAAGGTATACAATTTTGTCTTGAAAATAGTATTGATAGACATACAGGGATGTACCTATTTATTTATTGTTAAGTGCAGACAAGGTCAGCTACAGAACAAATGACAATTTAATCCCCCCAAAAATTCCCATAAAATTTTCAGGGGGCTTTTCTACAATCTCCATTCACCAATTGAAATCACACGTGCACAATTTTGAGGGGACAACTGCAATTAACTTCCATTAAATCTTCTAAAGAAATTTCAAGAGTCACGCGAAAATCCGCAATTTACAATTTTCTGCGCAAAAATTTTTCACCCCAGATGGGAAAATATTACGAAGGAAGGGAAATTTCACAGTTGTAAAATTACGTGACAATTGCAATTTCACATAAACTCTTCAGATTTGAATAGATTTGAGTAAACCAAATTTGTGAGAACTTAGAAATCTCGGAAAAAGAAATTTTCTCAAATGATGGTTGCAAAAATGATTTTGTTTGGGTGAGGCAATATGCAAATTAGCTTTGACTAAAACAGAAGCATTGATCAAGGATATAGAACCTTGTGGTCATTCTGCTCAAAACTCCAACGCACAGACGTTGAAAATTAAATTTTAATCGAAATGTTAAAATTGAAAAATTTTCTAATATGAGTTGAGTTGACAGTTTAGATTTTAATTTCAGAATCTATAATACGGAGCGACTATACGCAGTTCTCAAATGAGATATATACCAAGAATGAGCAATATTTCAGCCAGAGCTGCTGTTTTTGAGTTAACTTGGCGAGATTTAACTAAAAATACCTTTCTAGCATCTTCGCATGCTCAAGCCTAGGAGGAAAGCTGACCCAAAACCTATTCCTTACGAATTAAAGTCTGACCAAAAATGTGTGCAATGCTCGGAGCAGAGCATTGAATCCATCTGACTAGACGAGACCAAATATTCTAGTCAAATTGATACTGGAACTGGAATCCAGTCACAATTAGCCTTAGTCAGCTAATGCAGTTAGACTAGTGCTAATTGAAATGAGTGGGGAGGGAGAACCAAGAGAGTCTATACTAGTTCGTTAGGGCGTTGCTCATAATTAGTGCCTAAATTTCTTCCAAAATTAAATTTAGACACAAAATTATGAAGTAAATCAGATTTTATCCTTGGTTCCCCCTATTACTCACTAATCAAGCAACGTTTCTGGCCGCTAAAGACTGCTAAAATTAAGCTAACATTGTTAGCATAAACTTAAGCATGTGTGAGTCAGTATAAAAATACTAACAATATATATTATATTTTGTTCTGGAGAATTTGGAAAATATCGTGCGACTTAAATAAAATAATAAAATATACAAATAATTAAAAGTTAGCTTTTTTGCAAGATTTGAGCGGGAATCGGAACCTGGATAAAAACTGTCCCGAGAAATTTGGGGGAAGGGTGCCTCCTGCAGTGAGCCAAAAAATCTTGCAAAATACCCGACATCAAATATATCACGTAAAATTAAAACAGTACATTAGCAATGAATTTTAGTTGAATGAAAAACAGAAATTTTGAAGGTAAGATTTTGGGAAAGATGGAAACTTTTGATATTTTAGTATATACCAACAGAACCCTATCTGCATTTATTGACATTTTATTATGGCGTGTTCATTTCCTTATCATTTTATCATCATTTCATTATTTTAAAATCATTTCTATATGCATTTGTTCGGGCTGGATTTTTAGAATCGATCGCAAAATTTTGTATTTTCTAATTTTTAGAGCCATAGTTCGACCGAAATTTAGCCAATTCCTAATTTTGTCTAACATTACCATCGTCTTATATTACGTAATTGGCTGATTGTAATTTAATTCCAAAAGCGCAATTAAGCACTAAGCAGACTCCCGTTATGCAAATTATTTGATTTTCACCCGCCCCGTCGCACAGTGAGTCAATTTGGACTTAGGGACTAGGAAATCTAATTTACGAAAACCTAAGAAATTTGGGGACCAAAATTAAGATACAGACGAAATTTGATACTCTGTCTCCTTCAAATTAAAGCTTCCTCAGGACACAATTAACAGATATATATTAATTAATATTGAGCTATTATATATACATATGTATTTATTTCTGTTTTCTGAATTATTCTCGAGTTCTGTTTCCATGAAAAAATAAAACAATTTTAGGATCATGATCACTTAAAAACAATATTTCAAGAACATGAATGCTAGAAACTTTCACCTTTGAAAGATAATAGCAATTTTAAAAAAAACTTAGTTTTACCTGAACTAATTTTCCGGAAAATCAGTTAGATCGAAAATGTTGAGAAAACATTCAGATTTTAATTTCCAACCAGATAATGACGAAGCAACAAAGAAGCCTGAAATAAAAATTGTTCATTACTGACATGATAATAAAATGAAATGCAAAGGTGAAACTAATTGTACAAAAGGTGAACAAAATTTAAAAACTATTACAAAAATAATTACAGATAGTGCTGATTTGTCAAATGTTAATCCAGATAATATTTAAATCTTCATTACTACGACTGAGGAACCTTAACCCTTTATGGGTTTCTATATCTCCTGAGATATGCAACTTTAACAGGCTGTGCTACGCTCCGCCTGTTGTCACAACCAATCATCTTTCAGCAAACAATAAACAAGACTGTGATTGGTTGAAATATGGTAGCAAGAGTGCATAATTGCACTATTATTAAGAAGAAGAGTAAGCCACTAGAGGGCTTCTCTTCACTGCATTGCGTAACGGTGCTCCGACCACAATACGCGAATGTTCCCCCGTTTGGGGGGGGGTCGACCAAATCGACATAGCATACCCCCCCTCCGTTTGGTGGGGGGGTATTCAAAAAGAGGTCCCCGTTTGGTGGGGGGGTAGCCAACAGCCAATCAGATTGCAGAAACCCCCCCTCCGTTTGGTGGGGGGTAGAGCAGAGGATTACGGTAGTTTTTGTTCTATTCGAAAATGGGTCCCCGTTTGGAGGGGGTCGCTCAAGCAGGCTAAGTTTTGCTCATTCTGATTGGCTGTTGGCGATCTCCCAACGGGAACCTCTTTTTGTGACCCCCCCCCAAAACGGCAACCCCTTTTCCCTCCCCCCCACAAACGGGGGACCTCTTTTGTCGACCCCCCCCAAACGGGGACCCTTTTTCAAAAGCCAGAATCAGTCTGCTCTACCCCCCACCAAACGGGGAGGGGGTTTCTGCAATCTGATTGGCTGTTGCCTACCCCCCCACCAAACGGGGAGGGGGTATGATTTGGCGACCCCCCCCCAAACGGGAGAACTTTCGCGTATTGTGGTCGGAGCACCGTTACGCAATGCCAAGAAGAGGAGCCCTCTAGTGGCTTACTCTTCTTCTAATATATAGAAGAAAATCATGGACTCTTGATGGTAGTCTGCTAAGAAATGCACCAATCTTACTAAATTACGGAGAGATTATCGATGAGCATTCTGCAAGGTGGAAAACTGATTATTTATAGCATGATAATAAGAGCAAGAGAGAGGGATAAGCGGGCTAGAAAAATTCATGTGGGTACGTCAATCATTGTTGTATCTGTGCATATGCATGAAAAAATTCGCCTCAAAATACACACTCAACTACATAGAAAAAAGAAGTAACACAAAGCGAGAGCACTTCAAGCAGCAATTTGTATAGCACACTTTGTAGTAAAGGAGGGGAAGTATTGCGTAAACGTATTCGAGAAGACCCCCTACCGTTGGAAACTTGAAGTCTCGTAAGTAGTGTGTCTGTACTAAAAGTAAACAATTTTAGCTTAAAGACATGTCTATTACCACCTGTGCGCTAAATTGTCATTTCTTTGGCTAAGGGGGGGCTCCCCCAAAATTTCAGACCCACTTAGTAGGAATTCCATTTCTTTCTACTAGACTAAAAGCCCCAGGTCTTGTCAATATTTACTTTAGCAGTTGGACGTCTCCAAGCTACACAGTCAAATCACTTCAGCATACATGTAAACATGAAACTCAAAATGTCCTACAAAATACTTTTTATTTGAGGAAAGGTCGCCCCCTCTAATTTTTTTCGGGGAAATCAAATTTAGGGGGACACTGATTTTTGATATTTTCTGATGCTGTGCGAAAAATCTACACTTTTGTTTTTGCAGTACAAACATTCAAAATTTTATTCTTCTTTTGCGAGTTGAGGGGGCGGAAAATCTGATTTGTCAAAATCGATGGAGGGGGGCTTGAAATTTGATATTTGAGTCAATATTGATGGAGCAAAGTATTTGCTAACAAGCTTTCTGGGATCGGTTATACAGTTTCCTACATTGTAGTAAATTCACTTCTGAATTGGGTGCGAGTTTTCATGCTGAAGAAAGAGATAAAATAAAATAAGTCATAAATAAGATAATAAATAAATAGCAAAATAAAAATCATGTTTATGTATCGCAAATCTGTTGAACTCAATGAAACTTCAAAATTATTGCACAAAATTCCTAGTATTAATATTAGCAAAGTATTCATACAACCCGATACTGAATTTGGTGAAAAATTTGATATTTTAGGCTCGAAAATTTAGATATTCGAGATTGAGATATTGAGATATTTAGCTTGGAATATCTTATTCCCAGATTCCAATTCAGTAAAAAGTGCGCTTCAAAGAAACTGCAACTTTTTTAGAAAACATACAAGCATATAGTTTTCATTGATTTTGAAATTGGGTGAAATTCGAATTCATAGAAAACAATTGTTTTCGAAAACACACTGTTTCATGCGATCAGAAAAGCTTGGAACAATCCAGCAAATTCGCTAGAATTTAGCGATTTAGTTTAGCAGCAACCAACTGAAATTAGCCGCTATGAATCGCCGATTTAATGGGAAGTCAAGCAAATAATTGGGCAGCAATTATGGCCCATAATTTGTCAAAAACTTCAAAGTGACCTGAAGAATTTTTAGGCAATCTGTCACACTAGGTGTAGTGAAACGTTAGTCAAAGTTACGCCACAGATTTACAACACAAAACACACAGTACCTTTGTAACTGAGGTTTAATTTAGCCAAGAAGAGCTCCAATAAATCATTTGCACAAGTCAAAAATTGACATCAAACTACATACGAAAATGAAAAATTATCCACCACAAAACTACACAGCCAAACATACATACACACACAGATTGCACTATTACACACTTTGGGGGGAAATTGCAGTTGGCCTGCACTAAACGTTAGAGAACTTCTTGCAGACACTTAATAATTTCAACTGCACAATATCGAAAACGAAGAATGAAAGTACTTCTAGAATGGGGGGGGCGAAAATAGTATTTAAAAAAGCCTCATTCAACACTGCATTTCAAGCGGAACTGTTTAGCTAGATATTTAGTTAGCTAGCCATTAGCTAAGTAAGCCAGTACTGTGAAAAATATATTGATCGTTTGCAGCGCTTATTTTGTAAAAATAAGAAACACGTTTGAAGGGGGGACTCCGCTAAATTCTGGACAAATTTTGAAGAGTCGTGCATTTTCACAACAGGTAAATGTTAAATTACTAGGCCCTGTCAACTTTAGACAACGTGTTACTTAAGCTCTTGCAAATTCTGCGCTCATTGCCTGTCAAGACGAGAAGTAATTTTGCAATGACATGTCACAGCGCATTAGCAAGACATGACTCAAATTTGGGGGGCGAAAAGGTTGCAAAGTTGCAAACTTCAAGAAATTTTTAAGTTATTTCACTTCAATTTTGTCATAAATAGCAGAGTTTGTGTTAAAATTTACCAGAATTTCGACATTTCTACTTTTCAAAATTTGAAAATTTTTGAAAATTTTAAGATTTGAGTTAAAATTCAGTGTTCACCCCCCGAACTCATCAAATTTGACTTAAACCTTCTGTTGTCACTAAGTGCAGTGACAATTTTTAAACGGCGCACATTCGCTAATACATAATGGTTGCGAGATTACGCAAAAACTCCTTTTTCACAGGGTGGCCGGCCAATTTGCCGAAAATTTGCGAAAAGCTAACTCGAAAATTATCGCAAAAAGTCGACAGACAAAATCGACCTCGACAAAATAACAACGAAAAAACTACTGATGCAACAGATAAGTGACATTAAAATTCAGTATGCACATGTTACAGTACTTTTTAAAAATTTTTACTACTTTCGCTGAATTTTCCACAATTTAGAGATCATAAAATTTTTGTAAAAATTCAGAAAACCTTTAAATTTCCGTACAAATGCATTCGAAATTGACAGCCAACACTGACAAATCAAATTACCTGACATAGCAATAAATTGCATTTCTTCAAAATTATAGAAATGTGTGTTTCATTAATTTCTACTGAAATAATTCATTTTGACAGTTTTAGTATCGTGCTAATTTCTTGACAAAAACTTTTGTCCCTCCATTTTCCATATTTCCTGTGACCTTCTGCGCAAGACGGTCGTAGAAAATATGCAAACTTAATTTAATAATTGTCAAATTTGAAACTTTTGAATTAACCAAATTTGAAAATTTGAACTTAATTTGCCAATGGTGCAATGTGGCAAATTGAGTATGGAATGTCGTTATAGTGTGTTTACAAGCATGTTCTGGCCTGACTGTTACATAAATGTTGCAAAATTGTAGAAAATGTCAATAAAACAATTGTATTTGGTGTATATAACTGCTTAAAAATTATAAAAACCATTTATTTCTGTAGTTATAAACCATTATTACAACTTATACAATAAACATTGTGAAACATAATAAAAAACATTATTTAAAACCAATTTTAGTTTTTACCAACTTTTGCATTATCAAAGCTGTTTACTACATATTACCAAGAGATATTACCGTTAGCTGTATAAACAACCTTAGCTTATATTTTCATGACAAAGCTTTAAGCATTTAAAATTAATTAATCTTGATACCCTTAGATTGATTCCATCATTTAAATATTTAATTTTAAGTATGATTTAAATTTACTTTAGCTTAATTATTTAATCTAAATGTTAATTTTAAAACAGTAAAGTAGATAAAATTTTTAATAAATTTACCTCTAATTCAGTGGTAGGCCCTTACCGTTCAAGCGAATACATCCTATGTAGTAAATTTTCTTGGACAGTATACTAAAACTGTAATACAGTACTAATGGACTAACGATAGTAAAAACGTCAGTTGTAGTACATCTTCCTAGTGTAATTTTCTGAACAATAGACATGTCCATTTTCACCCCACCCTCTTGAACATGGTCTCACAAATTGTTTCCTAAAATTGCAAATAATTTGGAGGGGGATAAACTTAGTTTAAATATTTTCTAATTTTTTAGATAAAATATTACTTTTGTTACGCAGGTTGCTACTACAGCTTAGCTTAGTCGCTAGTTAGCTAGAATAAATTAACTTATGCCTAATGCTTGGCTTAGCTACATTCCCCCCCCTGAAAACTTGTGGGGGGGGGGGAGAAGTCTATTTGCATTCACTGAGTGACCCATGGTCAACCTCTTAGTCAAAATAGGTACAAGCCTTTTGTCACTCTACAAGGTTGAGAACAAATGTCCCATTGTTCTTCAGCTGAATTTTCATGGACAGAATTTCAATAGAAATGGAAAGGGGGAAGGCAGGGGCCACGTCTGTTTACTTGGACTCTAATTGTCCATGAGAAAAGTGCTACCTCAATTAGTATATACGTCATATATGTATATGTATATGTATATATTGTACATATGGTTTATATATAGCATTATATGTAAAAGGTACAGTACCATATTTCATGTGGCTAACCTTTCATGTATGGTAATTTACAGTTGCACGTGATGTATAAAAATATTAATTTTGTCTTCGTATATAGCAACTATGTAGTATGTACGCATATACTTTTCTGAAAATCCTAATTTTAGCATACAAATTTTATGAGGAAAACATGCATATACAACATGTGTTAAATTTTCAGTATATGCTTGCTTGAAGTGGGCCCCCTTAAAATGCTCTAGGGTTAATGGACAGTACAAAAGTGCTTCGAAGGGGGTCAGAGGTGACACCCTTGGAATTTATGTCAATTTTGGTTCAGAAAATGGATTTTCCTTAATTTAGTGAACTCAAATTTCAATCCTACAATAGCTGCAATTAGTGGTGTGTGGATAATGAGTGCTAATCAAAGTAAACATGGCTACTTCGCTCGTGTGACGTAATTTTATTATGGTTTCTGCCTCCGTTGAAAGTCGTGTAACGAACACTGTTGTGTAAAAATTTAATTTGTGGATAAGAAATAAGAAGTCGAATAGGAATTAGAAAGAAGAAAAGATTTTCCAGATTACCCCCCGCAGTAGCTACACTCACAGGTCGCAAAACGTAGCCGATTGAGTTCAATTAAACCAAGTCTGATCTGGTAATTTAGAGAAAATCATATGCGCTAACTTTTGCTCAGATCGGTACATATACAGAATAATAACAAGCAATATTATCTGCAAAAGATTAAATGTTGTCACAGGAACATTTTCATAAATTGTAGGCCTGTTGCGCAATTATTTTAGTTGAATTTTACTGAAAAATTTAGCAAAAGCCGCCCAATTTTGACCAGGTCAGACTTCAATTCTTATGATACAAAACCATATTTTTGTTTGATTAGCATTTACTGCATTCATCCCTGATGAACTCTCTAAGATTTTTCAATGTTTGCATGTTTTAATTATTTATTTATTGTGATTAATAAAGCATGCCAGCTGAACTTTCAACTTTGGTCTTTCAAAGTTTGCTGCAAATACCCGAACCGGCACCTTAAGTCATGTATACGCATTTATAGCGAAATACATTCTAATCAAGCAAATTGCGTGCGAGAGCTCGGGCGGAGCAAACATAAGAGACCTGCTGCGCTGAGGCGCAGCAGGAAAAATAAACGCATATAAATCCTAATCCTGCTGTTTAGCACCTCTGCATATACTTATAGTGGCACTTTCAGAAAAGAGATAAGCGGAGTTAAGCACTAATCTTGATGGCGTATTCTGGGTTGTCCTACATCTGGATTGCCCTACACTTGCTGATTTGCTCTTTGTAAATGCACGTGTTAATTGTGCCCGCCTACTAGGTAGATAGTGTAAACTACAGTATGACGTCTCACGTATACAATAGCTGACCAATTCCTTAAATTTTAAATGTAAATGTATTATACGGTTAAGGGTATATACGTAATGAGTTTTTAATGTTGCCTTCGTGGCATTGTAAAACATTTTAACTTCAAATTTTAGAATCTACTTGAAAATGACATCTGATATATGATATGAAAATCTCATTTAGGTGAAATGATAAGCAAAGTTTAGCGAGTGTTTTCAAAAGCTGTTTTACCACCTAAAAGTTTCTAAAATTTAACTTAATACCAGCATAGTTTTTGGAATCGGCAGAAATTGAAGAATTTAGTTTCCTTTGCTTTAGCAATTTCTACAAATCTAAACTTTTAACGAATTTCAAATTTAAAGTAGCACAACATTTTATTTGAATCTTTATAAAAACTAAAATGTCAACAAAAAAATATTTTCCACATGAAGACAATTTGTATTACATATAAATTTTTTTAAATTCATTTTTAAAACAAGTTTCTGCATAAAGTGAGCGAAATTAGCCCTTCACAGTGACATGTGACATATCTTAATCAATGTGTATTCTTATTTGACCGACGTGTTGAACGAGAACAATATAAATGTTCACGATTTTGCATATAGTAAGATCTATATATCTATTGAAGTGAAATTTACGAGTTCGAAAAGATCTGATATGGATGTCCGTGGACAACAACTTAACAAAAAGCATTGAGTAACATTGAGGCATGACCTTGAACCTTGGCATTCCATGACAAAGTTTGGAAACACCGAGGGTCTGGGGCGGAGCCCCCAGGACCGAAAAAATTTTTTGAAAAACGGGAAAAATTGGTACTGGAAACATTTAAAGTTTTTACTCTTACAAAAGTGAATTTTCCCCCTAAATAATGTTGCGTCTAGCTTGCGTCCCGAAACTTTGCGTCCAGACGCACATGGACGCAAAAAACCCGGGTTTTGGGTCTTTCCCATTATCCCCCCCATAGCTTCGTAGAAGTACTGAAGATGCACACTTTGGCGGATTGAGTTGAAATTTGGCAGGGGTAGGTTTTCGGACCTGCTGATTTCATAAATGCAAAAATTTTAAAATTTTAAAAAATTTTTAAAAATTTTAAAATTTTAGTTTGGTAATGGGGGGACCAAGGGGAACCGAAAAATTTTTTGTCTTCGATTTTGATGAAAAGATGTATATAGGGGTTTTCAGGGACGTAGAACACGAATCTGAAATCCCTTTTTCGATCCAGCTTTTCGTTAGCTCAGGCTAAGCTTACATCTTAAGCTTAGAACTTTAGCTTATATTGAGCTAACAAAAAGCTGGACGGAAAAACGGATATCAGATTCCTGTTCTACGATCCCGAAAACCCCTATTTACATCTTTCAGCAAAATCGAAGACAAAAATTTTTCGGTTCCCCTTGGTCCCCCCTTACCAAACTAAAATTTTAAAATTTTTAAAAATTTTTTAAAATTTTGAAATTTTTGCATTTTTGAAATCAGCAGGTCCGAAAACCTACCCCTACCAAATTTCAACTCAATCCGCCAAAGTGTGCATCTTCAGTACTTCTACGAAGCTATGGGGGGGATAATGGGAAAGACCCAAAAACCCTGCCTCCGACCCGAAAAATGCGGACCCGAAGTGGAGGTCAAGCCCACAACCTTTGGCGATCTAGCTCAACGTTCTACCGATTCAACCACCTTTACAACTTTACACTTTACAACAATAAAAATATTTAGTAATAAGTAATACTGAACACCAAGCTTTTTGGCAAATTACCTTTCAAGCTTATATTCCAAATAACCGCAGCAGTTCTTTAACATTTGCGCTCGTTTGTTATAAGTTACATCTGTGGGTTCTCAGAAAATTGTTGGGATATTTGTACGTTTTGCACACCTTGTTAGTGGTAGTGTTTACTGTTTGGCAGCTCAGACGCAAACATTTCTAAATTTAGCGCTAGAACCTGTGGTAAACTCTAACTTTTACCTTCTGCATTTTCATAAAGAATTGAAGCCTGTAGGGTCAAATTTACACAAAGTGATACCAAACACCTGCTCAGCAGCAGGAAAATCCGCAAGAAATATGGGCCCGGAAAAGTTTACAAACAACTTCAAGTCATGACTCAAAAAGGGGAGAGGGAAAGGTTCCCATAAATCAAGCCGGAGGGGAGAGAAGAGGAACTTGAGTCTCAGACATAAATTTAGGACTAAGATTTATGAGAAATCTCAGACGTATAGGGAGGGGGGAATTGATTTCTGTGTGTCCAGTGGCCTTTTAAGGAGGAAAAGAAATGCTAATTGATTGAGACTGTGTGTACTAGAAAGGAAACTTATGTCCATATATAGTAAGCATATAGGCCATATATGTATAATATATGCATTATATAGTGAGATATAAGCTATATATCTATATTAAGCCGTTTAGCTTTCACTTATGACAGGAATCTAATTTGTGCCCAGTTTCTCTCTTAGTCAGAAAAGATGTAAACATAAATCTAATATTTGACAGAAAAGTCCAAAAATTATGTATGGCTCACTCACACTCAAATTTAGGTTCAGGCTACCCTCCTTAGAACTGGAGCTTTACTACAAGGGTTGTGAATGAAAAATTTAACCATTGGTCAGCACCAAGCTAATTTCATCGTGGCATCGATTTCAAGAGCGAAAACGGAATTTCCGCGTTTTCCTCAAAATTTGGGCAAGTCACAAAAATTTCAATATTTCTTTTATTGGTTCAGTTAGTTTATTAGAAAGTCCTAGGCTTGCCTGCATCCGCTGCTGTAAACCATTTTGCTGTAGTGTGCTATTGTAAAATTTCAGCCCACAAAGTTTAGTGTTAAAATCGACCAAAAGCGGTGATTTTTGGTGAAACGTCATAAATAGAATTCGGCAAATGTGCAGCAAAAAAGCTTGATTCACAGCCTCTTAGAGGCTGTTCAGTGCTCATTCCAACTTTAAAAACAAGTCCACACTCTACAATCAAGACTTAAGACACACATTTAGGATAGTGCTAAAAATTAGTAGCGCTGGAGACTGCCACAAAAAAGCCTTCCGGACTTAGTATAAAGGTACCATTCAACGGCAGCAGAGAGATGTACCTATTTCCAGGAAAAGGGGGGAAGAAGATACTTCAAGGGAATCTAGCGCCTACCCTGACGATTTAGCAAAATCAATTAGTCTCTAGCCTAAAGGGCTAGAAGCTAGAGTAGATATCTCTCCCTTTATATGGGCAGGCAGGGTTTTCAAAGAGAACTATAGAGCGAAGGCATAAGGCTATGCTATCGTGCGCTACTTAGCCTTATTAATATTTTACTATTTCTATTAGCAGGGTTCGCGGCTTTCTTCAAGACTTCAGATTAGCACCAACCCCCTACCCCCCCCCCACTCGGAGTTGAAGAAAATTTTTGAGACCCCCTCCCCAGTCTTGAATCGGTCAATACCAGGTTTAACTCAAAATTCCTTTAATCTAGTCCTTAAAATGATTATTGGGAAAGTTGGATTGCTGCTTGAGGGAACCTGAATACGGGGCTTTTCACCAAATTTATTTCTGTTCAACTGCCTTAGAATAGACAGAGGTAAAGCCATCTATTCAAGCCGACCGCTTAGCATTATGCTAAATTCCGACACTTTAGATTATGAATGTCTAATTGGACGAGAAAGTTCCCCCTTTGCAACTTATTGGGGGAGCTCATAACTTTTCAGGCATAAGACAGATGTGAGAAACTTTGTACCAGTCAAAGTTTAGATGCTACACTGCTCTGCTCTGGCTAGAACACTAGACACCTTTGTAAGATGATGTATCAACAATTCATGTGAACGCTGAAAGGTTGAAATTATGAAAATGGTGAAGTGTAAATACGTGTAGCTTCACTGTTTCTACACTACTGAATAGTTTGAGTTCTAGATCAGCAAAATCAGGTTCGATCCCCGCCTTGCACGCTTTTCTTCACATCTTTCAATCCAGATTTCTACCATTATAACATATTTCACTCCACGCTAACTTACAGCTGTTTGACGACTTTATATTCGCGAGTTTGGGCAGCAACCTTTGAAAATTTGCTCTAAGTTGGGGTCTCTGAGTAATGTGGAAATGGCAAAACTAATTACTAATTACTGGTTACTAAATTCGTTCTGTTTTTATCAAAATTTTACCCAGAATACAAAAGGGGAATAAAGGAAGGGTGATGTCCGGCACAAGAATAGATTGAAATTTGCGTACTTTGGAATAATTACGAAAAAGGTTTATGGTACCTTTAACTTAAAAAACGTGAATATTTTATTCAAAGCTTCAGCCATTTCGATTCCTCAACGAAACAGAACGTTTGCTGTTCAGCTCGAAGTGATATCACTACAGTCACATTCAAGTTGCTTTCTGTGCTCTGCAAGAAAAGGTGAAGAATTATGTACAACCAGTTTCCCATTGGAAATAGGTGTAACATTTCCTGTAGACGAAAATGAGTGCTAACTAAATGTTAGCTGCTTGGAAAGATAGTTGCCGAAGAATTTAAACAGATTCTTTCAAAATTACTGCCAAATTTTCCTGATAATTTTGATTTATTTACCCTCGATCGAAACACAGTCTCATTGCATATTTTAAAAATGCCTAATGCCTATTAGCTGGAGTTCGTTACTCTAAGCGAGAGATTTTAAAACGATTTTGCAAAACTGAGATTATTTTGTTTTGAACATCGATTTCTCAAAAACTACTCAATTGATTCATGTTTTCGGCAGGATGAAAATGCTCACTATCGCGGAGGTGCGTTTTTCTTGGTTTGAGCTAAAACGTCTCCAGTTGCGAAAAAACAATGCAAAGTTGCGAAATATCGTGTCAGCGCACGTTTGGCGGATTTTCTGGTGCATTAAGACCGATTGAGACAATTCCAACAAATGCCGCTCAGCCCACATGTCCTTCATATCACCGCACAAACAATACCTTTGGCTGATTCTACCGTTTTGAGAAATCGATGTTCAACTATTTTTGGTTTATGTGTGGTAATTGTCAGAAACTTTTTTGTTATTAATTTTGCTAGTTTTGTAAACTCATGAGAATGTCCTGATCATAAGCTTTAAAACGATGTATAAAGCTCTTTACAACTCACAAAATTACAAAAGTTATATCGTTTCAAAAAATCACCACAAATACACTGCACAAAAGTATACCACCACCAGTAAACATGCAAGTGAGAGTATCCCATTTCGATCTGGTACCTGCTGGTTTGTGGGGGAGCTTTGGTCTAATTTGTTGGGTGGGAGGTTAGCCGTTAGCGAGAAGGGCATAGCTTTTGCTCTGATAAGATTGAGGGTGCACAAATATACAATACAATACAATACAATACAATACAATACAATACAATACAATACAAATGAGTTTACGCATTTGCCCGCATTAATTCCGGCTATACAAATAATTGACGCATTTGCCCGAGCAGATAGCGATAATTGAGAGATTTGAATGGTGTTTCGCTGTCTGCCGAAGTTGTATTCTTCTGGGGCGGCGATTGATTTGTGTGGTCTAGTGTTCTGTTATACTTATTATGCTGGTGCTACTAGTTTGTATAAAATGTAGTGCAGCACAAGAGTCTGTTCAGTTTAGCAAATCTGTTAATCGAGATCCGGCCGAGAGGTCACCACACTTTGACGACAAGTGTGTCAGTTGAGCCACATGGAGAAGATTCCTTGCCCTCCGCCGTTTCTTCCCTGTCCTGGCGAGTCCCCGATTCAATGGAGAAACTGGCGCCCCATCTTTGAGAGACTCATCTCATCGCGGTTGGTGCCAACTTTGGCGAAAGAAGGACGATTGTTGTCCTCCTAAGTTGCCTCGGCATTGAAGGTCAGCCAGTGTACAATACGCTAACGCCAGTAACCAATCCGAATGGAGAAGATCTTACTTACAACGGAGTCCTAGAGACAGTGGATTCCCACTTCCAACCAAGAGTAAACGTGGTTACCAGCAGATTCCGATTTCGTCAGCGTCGACAAATGCCGAGTTTCAGTTTCGACACATGTTATACTGAGTTACGAACAGACATGTGCAGGAGGGGAAATTTTGGGGGGGGGAAGGGCGGCCTGCGGTCGCCGAAAAACCGGTTTTTTCCGGTTTTTTACCGGACAAACCGGATTCGGGGGGGGGGTGAGGGACCCCTCTGGGGGTGAGTTCAGATCTCGGGGGGGATAAACCCCCCCAAGCACACGTATGGTTACAAAGCCTGGCCTCTGATTGTACGTTCCGAAACAAAGAAATGGAAGACGAAATGAACCTGGACCAAATATTAAAGTGCTGCGGTTCCAAGGTGCAGACAAGATTGCTACCTGATCCTTGTTAAAGATATGAATCTATGCCGTCAGTTTGAACGTCAATGAAGTCAAGGCGTTGTCAAGGTCGTCCCATTAGGTGAACCAATTTCATCGCCAGGAAGCTCATAAAGTTTCGCAGAGCCAGAAACACAGCCAGTCCAGTGCTGTCAGAAAGCGCTGCAGCTCTGGTTTATCGACAGACGAATCAGTTTTGAGCTTCAAACACGGAAAAAGATGCGGCGGTTGCGGTTCTTTGGATCATGCAAGTCGAAACAGGAAGTATCCAGCTAGTGGGCGGGAATGCAAAGCTTGCAACAAGATGGGTCACTTTATACGGGTATACCGACAGGCTATGAACCGAATCAATACAGTCAACCTCGACCGTGAAAATGAACATGAACTTGAGAAAAATGAAATAATTATAATTTAAAAATATTCTTTAAATATTGGTTGGGGGAAGTTGTATTCATGTGGAAGCGGTGACTGATTTATGTGGTCTAGTGTTCTGTTCGACTGATTATGGTAGTGTTACTAGTCTCTATAAAATGTAGTGCAGCTGCAGCACAAGAGTCTACTCAGTTTAGTAAATCTTCTAATCGGGATACGGCCGTGTTCACAGCGTAGTAAAGGTCACTACAGTGTTTCTTTGTTATCTGCCCAAACACAAGCCTAAATTATCCAATTACCCGGGAACATTCATAAATGCCCGGCTTATGCATTTGCCCGTAACATGCAATTTGTTATGAATTGTTTAGATTACGTAGAGATATTTAAACCCCATAGTTTTAAGACAATCTTGATCACCATATTCTCTTAGTTTATCGCTTGCCTTCTTTGTTTTGAAAATGTTGCCATTTCGTATCAGTTCAACTACGCTTTTATCAGTTCTCTTGTGTTTACATTATACTTAAGTTGCAGCGGAAATGCCTCCCATTATTCGCAAACTTCTTTTATTGCAAACTTTTATTGCAATTTGAAGGAGCTATCAAAACGCCAGCGCGAATAAACAGCCAAGTTTGCTGCTTTAAAGCCGATCGGGTCAGGTAAGAAGCTTACAATTTTTAATTTATTAAATACCTTATTGTTTAGAGCCGATCGGGTCAGGTAAGAAGTTTACAAATTTTAATTTATTAAATACCTTATTGTTTAGAGCCGATCGGGTCAGGTAAGAAGTTTACAGTTTTTAATTTATTAAATACCTTATTGTTTAGAGCCGATCGGGTTAGGTAAGAAGTTTACAATTTTTAATTTATTAAATACCTTATTGTTTACCTTTACCTTTTAGTCCGATTGCAAAATTAATTCCAACGGCGAATTGAGCATGGGTTATTGCGGTGACAGTCTAATGTCTTCACAACTAAACAACGTCTGAATATCTGTCCGATTGGTTGTTTGTTGATTTACGATCAGTGGCTGGCTGGCTGAGGGCTAAGCTTCTTGGCGTGTAACCAACCAATAATTAGCCGTCTGATTTGGTGTAATTCGGCATATTGTTTTTATTGAGTTTGTCTATGAACTTTCGCTAATCGTTGTTGTGAGTTGTGAGCATTTCAGCTGCAAATAACGCAAGGGTGTATTGTTGAGTTTTAACAGAATTTCATCGTCAAATTCATAGAAACTTTAGGAACGATTTTTGATTTGACTTTTTGAAATCTAGTAGAACTGCTTTGATTGTTTTCTGTTGACTCTAAAAAGCATATACTAGCCCATGTCTTGAAGATAGGCGTGGCAGCAGAAACAGTGTACATGCATTTACTACAGTGGGGAATATATTTCGCTCCAGCGGAACAAGTTGGCCCCTAAAAGAAGCAATATTCCGCCAATGAGCCGGAGTACATGCGGCTGCTACACATTTTTTGCATACACATTTTTTCGAAGCTAATCAAAAACCATCGATATATTTATTTCTTCGAAGCTAATCAAAAACCATCGATATATTTATCTGGCGAATTGAATATAAACTTCAAAATATATTGAAACCGACTTCCATCATTATGTGACTTGTAGATCTAGCCAGGGTGTGCCAGAATACCTTCTATATAGTCAAATTTTCTTTATAGTTATATATAGCCAAACCTCTTTTCTTTATAGTTATATAGTCAAACCTTGTTTTGGCAAGCTTACATCAGGGCTGATGACTAATATGTCGCAAATATATAGATTGAATTTTTGGTCGATGCGAATACAGTATCATACAAAACTGCAACAGACGGCATTGTGCAGGGTACAACCAAATTTCGATAGATTCTAATTGGGTAGAAACAAACCTACCTAGCCTGTAAAGCCTGTAAATCATTGATACCTGTAAGAATATAACTGCTCACCGCTTTGCACAGGTTTCGTTTGTTAAATTCCACCAATCTCTAGGTTCTGCAAATATTGTAGTAACGCTCGCGATGAAAGACGGACTAAACTGATTTCAAGAAAACGAATGTAACTAATTTGCATATGTAAAAAGTTGTACTGGAATCCCTAAGCCGATTACAGCTTCCAGCGGAGGGGGTATGTCAAAAATTCTGAATATTGAAAAGAGCCCCCCTTAATTTACTTAATTTCGAAATAGTTTGTAATGTTTTTAATTATTGTAAAACTGGCGTGCTATAAAATGTCGGAAAATAATACAGAGTTGCCAGGTTTCTAAGCCCCCTCCGGCTAAAAAAAGGAGCTGGCTTCATATAATGAACATAGGGATTAGAGAACAGTATTTCATACGTGCATGTGTTATAATATCTATAACCCGCAGCAATCATCAATAAAAATCTAGTTTGGCGGAATGGAGTAAAAACCTATTAAAGACAAGACAATCGATTATCTTAAGGAAATGTAGTAATTCTATTTGTTTTCAGGAAAACTATCTACTGGAAATCATAAGTTTTTCTGAGCAATGTTACGGATTTATTTGATGGCAGCAGAATTCTGCAACGCTGAACTTGAAAGCAGACTTCAAGCTACCGGTGATTTTCTGGGGGACCTAAAAACAAGCATACTGATGCGTATTGAATGGAACTGTCGCGACATAATTTTGGCCCATAGGTTAGAAGTTACGATTATAGCTGCTGCCGCTGGAGAAAATATTTGCAGCTATAAAGTTAAAGGATCTGGCTCAATTCACTAAATAAATCACTTCTATCCCAGTACAGAAAAACCTTGCCACAGTGGATCATTTATCCATAACAATAAATAATACGAATACGAATTCAAATAAAGAAAAAGCAGACCAATCACTACATCAAGAATTTTTTCCGGATATAATTTGACAAACGGATCTTTTGAATACTTTAGAAAGTGTTCCTCTTAGTTATGCTGACGATAATTTTAACTAAATATAAATAATTTTGTGTACACAGTTGAAACTAAGTAAAGATTGTATAGATTTGGAATGCCGTATTAAGCAATTTTAATGTATATAGGTGCCATGCCATGTTACAAAGGTAAAAATGCTTTACTGCAAAAGTTTTGTCAATTGTAAGGTTTAGGGTAGAGTAACCATAACGTATTCACTGCTATAATGCATTAATCAAATCTAGCACGAATTATTTATTACATAATCACAAATTAGATTAAGCAGACATAAAACATAACAAATATTTTTAATATTTTAAATTTTTGATAAGCAGCGTATGATTGGGCGAACTGAGTGGAAGCCAGTAAACAAAGCCTATAAACTCTGTCTCAACAGCGAACAATTTTGCGACATTTCAATACAACAATTTCTGTAGGTTTACGACTGCAAACCCCATCTTACTATTATCTCCTTCATTTTTACAATTTTAGAAAAGGTATGCATACAGTAATAGAAAGAGAAAGAATAGTTACTGATAGTAATAGAAATGTAGATTATACCAGTCTAAACTTTGTAACATAAACGAGTGTGGTAGGGAATTTTTACAGCATTTTCTAGCTTTCCTAAAAGCGGAGTCAGGATTTTATCCAAAAATTCAGTAGAAACAGATATTCAAAAATAATAACAAATTCTTGCTTTAACGGCAGTCGTTGCAAAAACTGAAAACTACTGTCAAAACTGTCAAAACTACGGCAAAATACCGTCAAGATCTATGTCAAATAAACTCTTGACTTCTTGCTCATCCTGGCCAGGTCATAATAAGACCAGCTATCAATCGTGCATATGATGATGGTTGAATACTACTACTCCAGAAATTAGCAGCCACAGTTCCACAGTTCTGAGAAAGTAATCATATCCGGGTGTGGGCAAAACACGGACCCGGACTAGTGGGTAAAACCCGGACCCAACTTGGAAAACCCGGACCGGGTGGGTGGGTAAAACCTGGACCCGGACCGGAGGGTATAACCCGGACCTGCCCGGACCAGGACAAAATATGAAATTTAACTGCTTTCACACTTAACATACAAATTTATATACACACTATGTATGTGTGCGTGTGTGTGTGTTGCACTGCAGTTATTGCAGTATTAATAGTATACGCACAAGGGAGTGTATTAATGCACGTGAGTTCTATTAATTGCCTGTGTTGGATTTGAAATGTTGCAGTTATGTTTTAGCATATACCAAAGTATATATTGACACTCGCTATGACCACCCATGAAAAAGATGAGAGCGCAGTAATTAAGTAAATTAGACTGAAATAATCCTTCAAGGACTTGGGTCGAAGGTCAAACTTGTGTATTATAAATAGCAGTGATGATTAACAGCTGCAATCATAAAAGTACAAATAAAGGAGGATGAACTGTTTTAGGCTGAATAGGTGTAAAACTGCATATCAGTTTAACTATATTAAGTCAGCAGAAGTGCACTGGTCCTTTCGACTTTGAGGAGAGTAGAAGTTAGTATGCTACGATAAAAACCTACAATGCTTTCTGCTTAACTGATGCCAATTAAAAATTCAAACCGTACCAAATTTAGGAACTTTTGCGTTTCGCCCCCAGCCCTAACCTTTAGCCCCCGGGTTTTACCCACCCAGTCCGGGTCCGGTTCGGGTTAGTTAATTTAATTTATTCCAACCAATCAACACAATATAGATTGAACAGTTCTATGTTAACAGCAAAAGGTAAATAGCTTATCAACACAAACCATCTGGGTGTAGCTTATTTCGTTAACTTGGCTACAGTTACCCGTTGGTGCTGGAGGATGGAAGGATGGTGCAATATAAGCCAAGAACTAACCTGAATTTAAGCCAAGTTAAGGAAATAAGCCAAGCACACTTGGAAGGCATGGTTTATGTTAAAGCACTCTTTCACACTCCAACATGCTGGTAGAAATCTGCCAAGTCCGCTTCGCTGCATGGATTGTGTTACACTACAGTCTCACGGTGCTTGAAAGTAACTGCCATTGCTTTGTTATTCATTTGTTCGTCACCCGAAGAAACCAAGTAATCTGCAGTGACTTCTTACTTGACTGGCTTGACAAAAACCTAGGTGTTAAAGCTTTGAAAGACTTACACTGGTTTGCACCAAATGTGATTAGCAAATGATTAGCGAATTTCGTGCTAAGCAATTGCTTAGCAAGTGCTTAGTCCCAAACTCCTTTGCACCAAATTAAGTTAATCAAGAGCTAATCAGATGCTAATCAAGTGCTCAAGAAGTAAATATTTAATCCTATTCTGGAGGAGGATTAACTGTGAAATTCCTGCTAATTTTTCAAAATTATTGCTATCTGCAGTCAACCGTAATGGCGAAAATGCTTGCTGGATAGCTATAGGTTTCCCCTGTTTGTGCGAATAGCAAGAAACCAAATTAAAAAGTTCGCTTAACAATTTGCAAGTTTTAGCGAGACGAAACACGAAAGCATTTTAAAATTCTTAAATATTTGGAAATATTCGACACGTTTAGTTTCATGTAATACAGTTAACACAACAACAGTACTCATCCCAAATCATGTATAATTCAACCGATTCAATTCAAAAATTGAATTCTTGCATCAAATTTAAAGACTGCTGATGTATTTCCTGAGAAAAGTTAAGCAAGTTCGTTTACGCGCAAGCGAAATTATATCGTTGGACACGCAAAATAAAATCAATACACTAGTTTTGCAGTAACCGGAAATTGCACGTGAAGTGCGAGCGAGAGCAAACACGCAACCGCTCTCCAGCGAAGAAAACTAGAAACAAGGTTTTACCCAACCAGTCCGGGCCCGGTCCGGGGTTTACCCTTTGGTTCCGGTCTGGGTTTACCCAACCAGTCCGGGTCCGGGTCCTTGTTTTTCCAAGCCCCTTGAATTCTCACTTTTTTATTTCTTTAATATTTGTCAACTACTTCAAACTGAAATCTAAGTTGATACGAGGCTATACCAGAATAAAGCAATCCCCACATTTGGTTTTAATTAGTTTATTGGAAGAAGGATGTTTGCTTCCTTTCATTTGTAGCCTAGTCACAATGAAATAATATTCTATATGACACAGCATAAATACAAGCATAACTGCAATACAATTCACAAAAACGATAAATTACTACGATACGATACATTAACTACGATTATATTTAGTGGAATAAATTTACATAGCCTTTGATATTTGCGTGCTTTTCAGAGGCAAAAATGAACGGTAAGAAGTCTGTTTTTGAAGGATTCCAATAATTCCGCCTTCAATACATTGCTTGGAAAAATGTTTGAATCAAAAATCAAAATCTTCAAATTCGTTACTCCAAAATGTGGAATTACATTAAGTTATGACATCTCAATGTTGCGGTAATACTGTTGAACACAAGAATCTTACCTCGGCAGTATCGCGTTTAAATCAAGCTGTATTGTGAAAAACGGGGTTGAAAAGTGTATTGAAATGTGAGTTTAACCAGGGCAACACTGAGTAAGCTAACCAACTCAAGGAAAATGGAGAACAGTAGCTTAGATATCGGGGCACAAGCCTAAATTTCAGGTTAGTACCATCAGGTATGACATCATCGGTCGCTAAACGTCAAGATATAGCTCGTATTCAGTAGAGCTCATACAAATTTTGTTGGTTTCAGTACAAGTTTCCGTTTATCTAAAAGCCAATGTCAAAAACTTTAAAGAATCACATAAATATTGAACAACATTCAACATTGAACAACATCATAAGAGCTGTTTAGCAAAACCAGATGCAATCACGAAATCTAAAGTCATCTTAAGTTTTTCAAATTCGTATTATTTATAAGCGTTACTTTAGTGCTTCCTGTTGCCCGTGCCGTAAGCATTAATTTAGCTTCCGTTCTAAACGTTTTGTTAAACAAAATGTAGAATAGGAAATTGATACCGTAACCGAGAGAGTAAAATGTCATAATATAGCACAGTAATATAGGCTTATTTTTATCAATAAGAGGAGGGTTGTCCATATTGACTAATGAATGATACACAGGGGCTGGAATCGAACAAAGTACGAAAGCAGCAAACGACAGAAACATCATCTTAGAGCCAGCGGCTCTCTGCTGGGCCGCCTCCCGATTCGAACCAAACAGATATAGTCTTATATAAACATATATAGCACAGTAGCAAGAAAGCGTAATTACACAGGGGACATATATGAAAACGGCATCAACAACCGTCTTCCATACTTCCAGTCTGATATCTAACAAACAGATACCAAATTCTGGTAGAATGGTAAAACCACCAAATACTCGGGATCCAGCCAAAACGAATATTACAAAGAACGTTCCTCCCCATACCACTATTGTCCAGATACCGTAAACGGAACACCTTGTAAATATTTGTTTACATTTTACTGGGTATAACACTGCCATAAAGCGATTTATTGCAATTAAGGACTGACCAAAAGGTGAGGCAAATACCGGAGTAAACATCCAAGCTCCAAGCCAACGACAAATTTCGTCAAGCCTTATTAATTCCGTGTCGACGTCTGTCTTAGGTCCGATCAACAGAGCTTGAAGGGCCCAGGTTCCTTCCCAGCACCAACAAGCTGCCAGGTCAGTTATGGCCAGTAAAGCGATCATGTTGTAGGTTGGTTGCATTCGAAGTTTCCGAGAGGCATAAATTGTTACCACAATAAAAATGTTAAAGGTTCCTAAGACCGACGCCATGCATATGTTAGCTAGTCCCGCAACAAAAAGTTCTTGGTGATAAGTAGTTTCATTCATATTGCGAAGTCAAGTCTACAACCTTCCAGTTTGGTTGTTGGAAAATATTGATTATGTTTTTGTTGTGAAAATTGATAAGCACTGCAAAATTAACTGTCTGTAGAAGTTCAGCTACAAAATCATTGGTTTCGGATGGCAGCATGCTATGCTAAAACAAGACATTGAAATTGTGGGCAAGAATAGGACTTGTCAGTTTTAGAAGTTTTCAGCAGTATGCAAAAGAATTGAGACTGGCAATTTTAATTGGATCTTAGTTTAGGTTAGTTATAAATTTAATAAATACCCCAGGGCCGAAGGCTTCCGAAGGAGGCTTGTTAACTGTGTTACACGCTTCTAATGAAACTTCAGTATATGACTCTACTCAATTATATGATGCAAATCGCTATAGCTGAATAATACGAACAGGCCTTACGAAGTATCTAAAGGTAACAGGTTCTAAGCGGTTTGCCAGGACTAGTGTTTGAGAACAAACAGTCTTACATCTGGCTGTTGGCCGATTTATACAGAATTTTCTTAAATATTTGGCTTAAACATGGACTGAGCACGGGGTGTGATGTTGGCTTAGAGAAGCCGCATAGGCATCATAAACCACAGCGGCACAATGGTGCAATCTAAGCCAAACCAACCAGGTGTGCGTGGCTTCATCCTTGGTTTAGCTAAAAATGTGACCGATCGAAGGGAGATTGGTGTAGCCGTTACCGTGACGATGTAGTCATTTGCCGTATTTCATTTGTTCGTATTTCATATGCTCGTTATATATTCCTAAGCGGAAAGTTGGTTCATTTGTTATATAAAAAACTTAAGTGAAGTAAATTTCGATAAAGGAAGACAACTTGTTCCTGTTTGCGCACTACTCAACATTCTCATAATTCTAACTAATCACATTTCAATTACTCAGTAGCACTACTCAAGGTTACTTGTACTCGCCATTTGTGTGTCCATCATAGTCGTCAACGTTAACAAATTGCCGTACTTGATCGAACTCCTACTGCTACTTCCTTCAATGTTTTATATAGAAATACGAACAAATGACCAACTTCCCCCTACAGACAAATGACACACACAGGCTTAGATAAGATGTCGAGGATACGCCCTTGTTGTTCCCAGGCTCCAATCGTTATGAACCTCTTTTCGACCAACGGCTGAAAGGAAGCAGGCCTCGCTGCAATCTCCCAGAACTCTGCCTCCGTCACGCGTTGAACTCTCCACCCAAGACCTAACACGTCGTGCGAGATGCTGATCTGAAATTCTACGCGATGCGGGGTGTGAACCAGTAATTTACCGCGAACACTTGAGCATCTCAATCGTCCTGCCATGCGTAGAATTGGTGCATGCCAGTGCACTTACCTGATAGATTATAGCGGTTTCAACCAACTTTGCAATTTTACTGGTTTCTGCGAGAAAGACATGTTGTCGATAGACAATTATATGTCTGACGTACGTATCTGCCCATTTCTTGTTATGTGTCAGTCATTTATTTTGAATATAGGGTTGTTTTTCATTCTGAGTTGGAAGAGTCAGCTAGAGTTAGCGGAGATGGCTGTAGGCCTAATATTTGTGCAGCAGACAGCGTGCCCAGCCACGTAACCTAAAATACTGTGCACGAGGCGAGTGCGAGACGGAAATTTGGTCAAAAGCAAAGACAAGACAACAAGATGCTGATTCGGTTTAGGAAAATTTTTCCATTACGCGAAATTTTAATTTTGTCGAATTTTACTCTACGAGAGCAGATCTAACGGAACAAAACGTGAAACCTTTTATCTCAAACTTTGATGAAAAGCTGCATGTTGTTTTCTACGGAGAAAGTAAGAGTTTGAACTTTGTTTTTGAGTCAGCTTTTCGGCAGCTCTGAATGAAGCAAGTATACAATAGCTGATTCAATTCAACAAGCTTTAGCTAACTGCCAACTGATACCATCAAAAAGACTTTGGTATTAACATAGATAAAACTGTCCGGATTAAATTCCAAATGTAAGAAACGAAAATATTTATTTGAGAATTTGAGAAAACAATGATAAATTTTTCTCGTTATCTCGAAAACAAGACATTTGTATATGTATTTTTTGGCTCAAAATATGAGTAATATCAGAGACTGACTTAGGATCCTGACAATTACTTCTGTATAACTTACTATTTTTGCAAGAAAGGGAAACCAACTGTGCTTTGACACTTTGAAAATATACTTTGCCTCCATCGGCGTTTTCAAAATATTTAATTATACCGTGAAAGGTTATTTTCGGAAAATCGAAATTGGATTGATATGCATTCTGTGTAATTTTTTGCTAAACATTCGCACAAATACACTGTAAATCTTGTGCTCAAAGCTGATTACGTTATAGTAAGAATGTCTATGAAACTGAAATTCAACTACATTCTTTCGTGGTAGTTCAATGTAACAAATGTAATGTATATAAATTAGGCTCCTGACCTTTCCTCGAAATATTAGGCATCTTTTAGGAACCAGCTAATTTCTTTCAGCCTTAGCAGCATTTTGATTGAAAAGCCAATGATCTGGCTATGACACTTAGCATTTAGCAGCATGCTGTTTCTGCTTACATAAATAATTGCTACTATTTAGAAACGTGGCATGTTGTAATGTAGATTTGCGTAACACGAAACACTTGTGCTTCCAAATTTCTTAGGTTAATGCACTATTGTTGCCGTCCAAAACATTGTTTAAGTCTTCATTTAAGTTTAAAATATTTCGCCAACTTTCTGCCAAACATGATGATCTTAAATTTGGCCGTTGTGATTTGTCTTTTCGCTGAACTTTGCGTGTAAGTTTTACAGCAATATTACATTTCATTTATATTAAGGTCACTGGAGCACTTTTGTTATTTGGATAGTTAGAGTTATTAATAAAGTAAAAATAAATATTTTTTTCAGAACTCCGCCAAGCTTGTTTGCTTATTTGTGGTTCAAAGTATACATTGTGAAGTCAGCACGGACAGGAAAAATATTAATTAATGTTGAGGATTAAGGAATAGGATAGTTTGACGATAGTTGGATGAGCACTCAATCATTTCCTTTACTACTGCCTAAAATTATAGGTTACTTAGCTAATAATGAAGATATCCATAATGAGTGAAATTGTGCTGTTGTAAGTGCCGGGGTGTTCGAAATAGTCGTTTTTTATTGCGGAGAAATTCTTCTGTGGTTTTGGGGTGGATACCGATGTTGGGTGCTTGCTCGAGGTTTGCCTAGAGTTTTCTTAGTTCTGGTCAATTAATCTGAAACTTGTGAATTTTCTGATTTGTTGAGCTTGCGTCTTAGGCAGACTCTAACTTCACATGTGGCGACCGTGTCATGTGGTAGATGTCGGAGAGGTGTGACGATCTTGACCATAAATTTCAAAATCAATTGGAGGATAGGCTAAAAAATATTCAACGTCTTTTCTAATTTTTGCAAAATTTAAATTGCTCGGACGTATACGAAAATTCTGTTGCTTGGGTAATTATAGTTATTACTGAAATAAAAATAATTAATTTTCTTCAGAACTCCGTTAAGTTTGTTATATGTTTTGTGTTGTGCTTATATGTTTTTGGTAACCGAGTAAGAGGCATTTGTGTTGGATTCCCCACATCTGAAACAGCGCAGAAAGCATGTTGTTAATGTTGATTTTGCAACATGTTGTTGTTGCAGCTTGTTAATTAATAAACCCTATCGTGTTGTTGTTGCGGTCATTTTTCTAAGTACCTAGGGCCAAACTGAATTTTGGTACAATTTCGTTTTCAATTTCGTTTTAATTTCGATTTTTTCTAAATAGATATAAATCAGTCGTTGAGAAACAGAGAGCCAGACTGAAGGAAGAACCGGTGGAATATATTAATTAATTAATTAATTAATTAATTAATTAATTAATGCTTTTATTTTTGTCTTTCAGGTTGGCCCAGGCCAGCACTGATGCCGAGATCGAAGCCTGGCTCCAGGAAGCGGGACGGCGTTGCGCTGTGGCGCAGTATCAGGATGCCCTGACCAGCTACACCTGGTCCACAAATATTACGGAGGAAAATGCCGCGGCCAAACTGCGGGCAGAGCTGATCTGGCGCCAGTTGGAGGACGAAATTTCGCAAAAGGCTGCGGAATTCGACGAAAGCCGGATTTCCGATCCCGGAATTCGCCGGCAGATTCAGCTCTGGCAAGATTCCAGATTCAGCCTATCGCCTGGCGAATTCAATGAACTGAACGAGCTGATCAAAAACATGAGCGGAATCTATAGTTCGGCCAAGATTTGCGCGAAAAATTCCCGGAATTGTGATGAAAAATGGGCCTTAATTCCGGATTTGGAGAATTTTATGCAGAATTCGACGGACTACGACCTACTCACCTACATTTGGCGAGAATGGCGAAACGCGTCTGGACGAAATGTCCGAAATCTGTACCTTCGATACGTCGAATTGGAAAATCGCGGCTCGAAATCGTCCGGATTTCCGGATAACGGATTCCGTTGGCGTCGAGGCTACGAGCGAGATGATCCAAATTTCCGGGAAAATCTAAAGTCGCTTTGGGGCGAAATTCTACCTCTCTACGAAGAGCTTCATGCCTACGTTCGAGGACGACTGGCCGACCTATATCCGGGTAGGGTGGACCGGAACGGCCGAATTCCGGCCCACCTAACCGGAAATATGTGGTCCCAGACCTGGGAAGAAATCCAGCACCTTCTCTGGCCCTATCCGGAGGCCGAGCAGGGCGAACAAAGCCTCGATGATCGACTGAAATCGCTCGGATTCGATGCGCTGAAAATCACGAAAATCGCCGAACAATTTTTCACCAGTCTCGGATTTCCGGCCCTGCCGGAATCTTTCTGGCAGATTTCGATGCTGGAAAAACCGACGGACGGCCGGGAAGCCGTCTGTCACGGTTCGGCCTGGGATTTCGGCAACTCTAAAGACGTGGCCATCCTAATGTGTACGCAGGTCAATATGCGCGATTTTGATACCATACACCACGAGTTGGGACATATCTACTATTTTCTAGCCTACAAAGATTTGGACCATGTCTTTAGGGCTGGCGCGAATCCCGGTTTTCACGAAGCCGTCGGTGATATGATCTACCTGTCAGCTCATTCGGCCAGCTACCTGCGACAGAAACAGCTGATAGATAAACCGCTGTCCCCACAAAAGGAGTTGAACCGACTGATGTCTTTGGCCCTAAATTTTGTGACCTTTTTCCCCTTTGGGTACCTCATGGACCTCTATAGGTGGCGGGTTTTTGAGGGTCAAATCACAGAAGAAAACCTAAATTCCGGCTGGTGGCAACTCAGGGAACAATACCAGGGTGTAGAGTCACCCATACCCCGGAGTGAACTCGATTTTGATCCCGGGGCAAAGTACCATATCGTGGGCTCGACGCCCTACATTCGATACTACGTTGCCCGAGTCCTGGTTTTCCAATTCCACGAAGCGCTCTGTCGCTACGTCAACGCGAGTCAACCGCTGCACGAGTGCGGAATTTACGGCAATCGGGAGGCGGGCGCAAAGCTCTGGGAAGCCCTCCAGTTAGGCAGCTCGAGACCTTGGCCGGAAGTCTTGGAGCTACTGACGGGTGCTCGAGAACTGAGCGCCAAACCGATGCTCAAGTTCTTCGAGCCCCTTCAGCGCTGGCTTGAGCAGGAAAACCGGCGCCTCGGAAATTGCTACGGGTGGGGTGCCAAATGGCCGGACACCTACAACCTAAAGCAACCGCGATGTCAAGCCGTACCGGCAGGTGAAGTTCTTTTTTAATTTTTTGAATGTTAAAATTATTTGCTACATGTGGCAGCAGGTTTAGTTTTATTAATTGGAAACAAAATTTGGTAAAAAATTCATTTCATCTCCCAGTAAGGCGACGACGAACACTGGTCGATTCATGCTTCGGAAAAATGGAAAAATCCGTTGATCCCTTGTTTTGTGGAAATTTTGATAGATTTTCATAAATTAGCTTCGCTCAAGCTTGATTTTGTCTCTTAACTTTCTGAAAAGGAAGATTGCTGGTTATTTTTCAGGCTTAATCTATCATTTTTATTAATCGTAATGATCACTTGACATTGACAACTTATGGCTGGGTTGCCTGAACTGCCACCTTCAACTTGGTTAACTTTGTTATACTGTTTCTTCAAAAGGTTCTAACCATGCGAAAACTCGGAAATGTCGAGAGGAAACCTTCTTAATTAAATTAAATCTCAACTAATGTATTCTAAATTAATTTAAACTCAATATGTATCAACAATGAATTTATATTTTTAGGTAACTCCGAAGCTCCTTCTTGCACTCTGATTAAGAAAATGTGGCACAAATCATTATTAGGCCTAATTAGTGTATTTATATTGTTAGAAACGTTAGTCCAATGATTTATGTACTTCTGTAGACATTGTCAGAAGGCCTTGCTTTCTCTTTGCAAATTTCTGAGCAGATTTATATCATTGACATAGCTCAGTTTTTCAGTGAAACCTGAATTATATATTTAACAACATTAAAACAATTTCATTAAATTAAATAAACAAACAGATAAAATTATAGATATCGCTGAGGGGTCTACCCTTTTTTCCTTCCTGGACGAGAGGATCTGCCCTTTTTTCCTTTTCGCTGAGGGGGTCTACCCGCTTTTTGTCGGTCTGGGGGAGGGTCTGCACCTCCCATCCCCCCCAAATTATCCTATGTATGTAACGCAAACTTTCTTTGCATTGTCATGTCATTATTGCCTTAGTAGTAGCTCTTGGCTGGGTTGTTTACAGAAATAGACCTCATTCTATTAAAAAACGATTTTTCTGGAAAAGATCACCGTCCCCTGTAAAGTCTCCAATCCATCATTTTCCAGTACAAAAGACTGAGCGATGGACACGCGCGGACAGACAAGGCAATGGCGAATTCTGACACGACTTGTGATAAGCACGCAAAAGGTTTAACCTAATAAAAGAGCATTATATTAGTAGACTTTGTTTACAAAATAAAGGTACTTCGTTCATCAATTAGTCGTGCATCGTGCACCAATGTACCTATTCAGTCAGAGTTTAATATATTGCTTCGAACTCTCGGACCTTTTCTGAGCACCACGTTTCTGCTTTTCTGACTTAACTTACACCAAGAGTACATAATATAAGAGTGTGTCACTAGGCACACTTTAGGGTATCAGAGCATAAACTATGCTCTGCTAGCGGCCCCCCACAAATTAGACCCTATAGTAACCCCCGCAAATCAGTGCCTAGTACTGGCAAACTCTTATATTATGTACGCTTGCTTACACTTATTCAACGTGATCTTTGTGTATAGTTAAACCCACACTTTAACAAGGGGAGTATGGATGGGGGGTCCCGGACTCCTCAAAAATTGGAGGTTCGATATAAAAGCTGGTAAAATCAGGGCCAAAAAACATGGGACAGTGCCGGGAAAGGCAGATATAAAACTGGAAATTACTGATAATTTTAGCTAAACATAACATAACAAAAAGTTGTTAAAAAGTTCAAAAATTGGGAAATTTGCTTTGGACCCCCCAGAGCCCCCCCCCGTAACGTATGTACTCAACCACTTGCAGTATGACGGTTATGTGCTCTTGGTATTATAAGACCCCTATAGGATTTGTAGATCCTACGAAAGATTCGAAAAAACTTGTCGCAAACGTTATCTTTTACTGAACGACAACTTTAATGCGAATAACATGTTAACAAATAGAGTGGATTAAAATGAAAAATAACAAACAGCAAACAGAACCCCACATCTTAAAGGTAGGTAATCCTAAATGACTGTTAAAAAATCTTTGAGCTAATGAGGTCAATGAAGACATTTTGTAGTTGCAAAAATTTTGAAAAATATTTTGTATCAAAGTGGTGAAAATCTCTTTCCTGGGTCCTAGGAAATAAAATTTAGGAAATTTGCACCACACACGTCTCGTCTCTCCAAATTCTGTGCCGATATTAGCTAGGCAAAATATGTATACTAAATCAGACAATTAACAAGAATTAATTAAGCAATTGCATTAATTAGCACAATTAATTACTCCAATAAAGATCCATAGTCTAGATTTTTGTGATCTGAAATTTTGTCACGATTATCAATAACTATGATAGTTCGCGGAGGGAAATCTTCCAAATCCACAATCAAATATCGATGCTCAAAACGTCCGCTTTCATTCTGAAAAAAACAAAAATTCACACTAAACAAAACATTCAACGAGGTTTATTGTTACCGCTAAGTAAGTGTTATACTAGCATTTTGAGCTGTAAACGAGCAATGAATAAATTTTGTGAGGAACAAAGGTAACACGGCTAGTCGCTTGATAAATTTTCTTTCGTTCTCAACAAAGTTGCTTGTCCTTGGGCCTTTTCAAGAAAGGGTAGAGTAGAGTAGAGTAGAGTTAAAATTAACTGTTTTAACTCGTTTTAACTCCACTCAAGTTATACTTTCCCTCTTTTAACTCTTTCGTCAAAAGGATCGAATTAGTTTTAACTCTACTCTACCCTTACGTGAAAAGGCCCTTGTTAACACAATTCGTGAGGCAAAGGTTATGCTTTGAGTGAAGTAACCCAGGAAGGGTCAATAGTTCCAGTAGATGCCCACTCTTTGTGACTATCACCGATTACTTGCAGATGCTGTGAACCCCCCCCCCCCCCCGAAAATTAAATAGAAGTTCGTTTGTTGCAAATCTCTGTCCCCGATTCTCACATTAAACAACCAAATATATATATATATATGATCCCTGACAAGTGCTAAACATAGGAAATTGAAACAATTTTGCTACCAAACGTTTGAGCGCCGTATGTAAAACTGTTTAGGACTCACGTTTTGCAAAAATGAAATCTGGGTTGTTAACGGGCTAACATCCAGAAGTGTGTTCATAGGCCAACTCAGCGCTTTTCTAGACTGCGAAAAGTGTATGGCTTTTGTCTAAAATGTCGTCAAAATGTCATTAGAAGCCGCACTGCCTTGTCTAGATTATAAACGAGCCCTTGAGGAGCCCTTTCGATTCTTAGCGCTCAAACTTTTAATAGCTGAAACAGCATCCAATCCAAACCAAAGTTTTGGTTTTCCTATGTTTAACACAATATATCATCTGACTAGTCGTATTTGTAGGCTTGCTGCGAACGAATGGGACAATTTTGCTACCTGTTTTGCGAGTCCACGGGAACACAGTATGAAAATATAAAAAATATTGACATAACGACCTCCCCTTTACGATAGCTACCCCTATTGACAGCTATGAGTAAGCATCTTCTTCTTCTTCTTCTTTTTCTTCTTCTTCTTCTTCTTCTTTCTTGGCGGCAATCGGAGCGTATCCATATGGGGGAGCGCTTCCGCCTCCACACCCAGCACGCGACTTTGCAAGGCAGACCACACAAGGGGAGTCCGAAATAGGGTAGTAGAAGAGGTCTACCCGCTCGACAGCATAATTTAAGGACAGGAACGTATCCAGCTCCGACATGACTGAAGACTAAAACAGAAAGGGGAAGGATCAGCCATGCCCCGCAGAATTGGAAATCATTTAGCGCCGCTGACCAGACGGGTGCCAGGGGACACCTGTAAGGGGGATCTCCATTTGATGGGGTCCATGTCCATAGGATTTCCCACGAAGGCGGTTCCATTGTCCCGCAGGAGTAGGCTCAGAGCTCAGCCCATTGATCAACAGGTTTAACAAGACAAGACATTAATTAATGCTTATACTAATAATGATTAATTTATTAATTAATTAATTACTACCTCTCGGACTTCCAAATTAACTGTCCCCTTCTTGTACGGACCCTCAACATAGAACTTCATTCGCATACAATTGACGCCCTGAAGGGTGAAGGAAAGGTGACTGAAAAAATTAATTGAAAATTAAAATTAGCTAATCAATTAATTTCATTGAAATAAAGGCTAGAAATTTAACATATAAAATGCATCCCTCTGTAGACGTAAATTTTTTGAAACGTTTACATGCCTCTTGTACTAACTTTGCAACTGCAAAACCAGAAAACGCCATACAACAAAGGAAGATACAGTATTTTGATTCAAAAATTAAATAAAATTTTTTTAAACTTTTTGAAGATTCATAAAACCTCGTATATCTCCTTCGGCCTCGCCTCGTAGTTTCTCCATATCCTTTAATTGGCTCGCCTAGAGCGGCTACGACCTGTCAATTATTAATTAAAAATTATATATATAATTAGCAACTTAACTAGCAAAAATTTAGACGCAAATCTACATTATTCAAAAATCCACATATAAGCGAAACAATGCAAAAATAAGTATAGATGGACTTTACAAAACATTTACTGTGAAGTAATTTCAAGGCAATGAGAAAGAGAACCCACAAAAGACGGTAGAATATCAATAAACTAAATTAAATTAAAAATTCTAATAAATGCTAATAAATTAATAGGAAGGTTTACAATAAATATGAATTTAGAATTAATTAATTAATAAACAAGAAAGAATAAAAAATTGACAACAAACTAACTTGAGCATTTTGCTTTACAAGCTTAAGGGCTGCAGTGTAGACGCCATTGGGGCTTTTGGACGAAAATAGCTCACGGAAAATATAATAAAATAGGGCGCCTAAAATGGGCACAAAATCAAATTAGCATATAAACATAAGCCTAGAAAACAGAGAAAATTAACATGAAACCAAATTAATGTTAGATTGAAATTGCCTTTTCATTTTCCTAATAAACAAATTACAAACCACCTTCGTGCTTATATGACTCGGCCGAGGTTTGCGTAAATGCCAAATTGGTGAAAAGCTAATTTTTCTGTTTAATGCAACGAATAAAAGTCTAACTTAAAGAAAAGGTTACTTCCTGGTAATGGTATATACCGTAGATTCCGTTATTATTCTACAGAATTATGAATAAACATGAGTATAATTAGTATTGGCACTGAATATTCCATTCAAATTCAACGAGTGCTCAACTGTAGAGTAACTCTATGATTTCCACTCTTTTTGACAACACTTCAGGAAGTGCGAAATCTTGTTTCATGAATGTAAGCAACAGATTTTCATTTAAGTTTTTCTGACAGACTCAAGTTGGATTAATTTTGACAAAAAAAACGAAAACTGTCTATCTGAATGTGATTTTCGAGTAGCAATGAATGCTATGTAACTCCGGTACTACCACCATCGAAAACCTAAAAAGTCAGACTCATAGACTCCCGAAAATATAAGTGTATGTTAATATTTTGATCCTGAACATTCTCAGAAATAAAGGTGCAACAACAATCCATTTAGTCGCCGTTTTGGACCACCCCAATCCCTTTGCAGAATCAAAAACAAAATTTTACAAAAATCTAAAAAATTTGTAACTAATCTTAAAGCACTCCCTGTGAAATTTTAGCCCAACTGATGCGATTTTGCTACTTTTAAGCATTGAAAAGATGAATTATGTAGGGGCGACCAGCTGGAAAAATCATAAATTTTTAAACTAAATTTTAAACTTAAGTTTTTATTTGTTATATAAATTATGCGTACCTGTGACTCCAACACCAAGCAGAATTATTCCCCCATAACTGACATCTTTTCCAGCTTGCTTCACTAAAATAAAAAAAGATTGAAAACAAAATATTATTTTTAATAAAGATAAATATAATCAAAATCCCAATTAAATTATCATCTGAGTTCTCTGATAATTAAATAAACATTTCGTCAATAAGTAACCATTGTGGCAAAACGTTTTTGATATTTCGTATATTCATTTCCCGTACTGAGTTAGCATTAATTTATTTTGCCTCTCAACAAACTGGGATTTGTGATTTTGAATAAGTTAAAGTCGAACTGGAAACTTTCAATTGGGTAAGAGTTCCGAGCCGGTTTAGGCGGTAAATCACAGATTTATGGTAGTATGCACTGGTACTTTGAAACTCTGATTACTTTGCCTACATGAATTAAGTATAGGGTTAGAAGTGGAACGTGTCGGTAACTTTGATCCATTGAATTTTTCATAATTACATAAGTAACTTCTGCTAACAAAACTTTAACGAAGTAAGCATAAGTCCTACACGGACTCTTAAGTTGTGGTTACAAACGTGTGTACCTGATACTGACACAAAGTCACCTGGTTTGCTTTGATAAGAAATATTATCAAAATTATTGGGGGTGGTCAGTGGTTAGCCCCTGCGGGCAATTTAGAGCTTAATTAAAAAGGATGCCATAGTTCAAATTCGTTGAAATGCAAACTTTTAGTAAGTTAGGTTTTATGCTACAATAACTTTATGTTAGGTTCGTCAAGTTTAGCCTGTAAATGACATATCTTTAATAAAGAGCTCCGGGGAAGTTGTATATTAAATTTCTTTCTTAGCTGGGGTTCTCCTGTTTGAAAGAGTCAGTTTAAGGTTATCTTGGCCTTTCCTTGGGATAAAGGTAATCAAACAAAAATCTTTCTTATATACCAGTAGATGAAGAAGCTTCCAACCATTGCTTCTCTTCAAATCCTTCTTTACTTCAAACATTAAATTAAAGACCTAGTTTTAGGAGATGTAAAAATTAGTTTATTAGTGTTTTCTGGGATTTTTGTGACCTTTGTTGGGAGGAGACACACCTAAGATGTTAGGTTGTTAGGTTCACGCAAACTTCAAAAAGGTATATCCATTCAGTGCTCTTTTTGCTTTTAGAACTAACAGTGCGGAAAATTTTATAGAAAGATGATTTAGACTTTGCTGCAGTTGCTTAGGGTCAAACAGTGGAGTTAAAAAGTGGAAATTACCGGATCTTAACTCGTTTAATCCCATAGGCAAGTTAAAATCGAACTGTTTAATGCTTTTAACCCTGCGCGCGAAAAGGATTGAGTTAAGCCTGGTTCACACTGCTGTCTTATGTCTTTTGTGTTATGTCATGTCTTATGTTTTATGTCTTAAGACAGAACCGTTCACACTGCTGTCTTATGTCTCTTGTCTTAGGCAGCACATTTAAATCTTTCAGCCAATCAACTTGACAATGACTGGACTAGCTGCAATGTGATTGGTTTATCTCTTAAGACATAAGACAAAAGTTGAGCCTGGCCCAACTCTGTCTTAAGACAAAAAGACATAAGACATAATACATAAAACATCAGTGTGAACGCCTTAAGACACAAGACATAAGACAAAAGACATAAGACATAAGACACCAGTGTGAACCAGGCTTAAATTTGTAACTCTTGTAACTCGTCTAGCTATCATGTGCAAACGATGGCTAATGACAAAAGTGACATGGTCGAGTGGTTTAGTTTAGCGCTCTCAAATACAGCTCTGATAGTCGTTGGTTCAAATCCCCGCTGCCTGAAAGCTTTTTCTAATCTTCTTGGACTCAGGCGCGTAGCCAGGGGTGGGGGCGAGGGAGGGCATGCCTCCCCCCCGAAGTCGGAGGCGAAAGAAAATTTTAACATTAAATAGAAATTCTGATAAATATTTCTAGAAAAATTTCGCCTGCGGCGCTAGTTTTCCACGAAAATACCTCAAAAATACCAGCTTGCACTTGAAACCGGCCTCCACAGGTTCCGTTTCAGCACTAATTTCTGAAAAATTTTGGCTTGCCCCCCTCCGAAATCTTTTTCTGGTTACGCTAGTGCAACTACTGAACCACTGTAGTTGAGTACAGTAATAGAATATATACTGTAGAAATAGCAAATAGTGTATAATGAAAACATCTCTGAAAAGTTAGATCATGCTTAGGGATTTTTCCAATTCTAATTTTCATTAGTTTGCCATAAATCTACTGTTAATCTCAATTTAGGCTTAGGCTTAGGGAACAGAGCACTACGATAGCAGCAAAGGACGGCCTGGGTTCAAACCTCCGTATGATTCCAAAATTTTTTCCAGCTAATTTTCTACCGATTTTTTTGTCTTTCAGGCAAACTATGCCACCCTACAATGGTAGCAGGCAATATGACGGCCCCTCAATGCTACAACGACTATCCCTTATATCCTGTTGCACTTTACTGCTATGGACACCGTCCCCCGTGCTAGGCGCCGAGGACTTTCTCAGCTTTCTACTCGACCCCCCGATGGCCATTCATAGCCAGCTGAGCCCCCCCTATTCCCCCGATTCCGTTCGACCAATCAGAAAGTCCCGTCGCCCCCAGTCACGTGACTTCCCCAACGGGGATCTGGGGTCACGTGGTCTGGAACTACTGCTGGGACACTATCGGGGCTACTGGGGACCACCCAAACAGGAACCGGAACCATTCTAATTAATCTGATTAATTAATTACTAATTAATTGGCATCTGTTGGCTGGGTTACATTACATTCATAGACTACTGCTAATTTACCTGCTAAGTACTAAGTATGCCCGTAGTGCATTTGTAGCTTCTCTAACGGTGTTGACACACATTGTTGTGAAATAAATAAAGAAATTTAAAAGTCTTGATTAGACAAGATTTCAGCGTTTTCGCAACTAAGGCTTAATAATACCAAGAGTACATAATACATAAGAGTATGACAGCTGGCATACTCTATGTATTATCAGCTTGACACATCCTCTGCACGCACGCTAACGGCTGACCCCCGCAAATTAGACCCCAGTGACCCCCCCCTCCGCAAATTGGTACGGGGGTACGCTAACTCGCTCTATGCTTGTGTGATAAAGCTCGAAAACACAAGCACTACGTGCGCGAGATTTGAGTCTGTTTCGAGCTATAGAACACATGCATAGCGGCCAAATTTTTTTGAAGGGAACGGTCCAATTTGCGGGAGGGGGGCGGTCAGCCGTCAGCGTTCAGAGGATGTGTCACGCTTATAATACATAGAGCATGGCAGCTGTCTACTCTTATGTATTATGTACTCTAGATAATATATACTAAAGGAACTTAAAATGAACATTAGCTTTTAATTTCGACAAAAATTAGCTGAGGTCGTTCCACAAAACTTTAATTTTCTGCCCACATTAGCATTTTAATTAAGACAATTTGCTTTCAAAATGCAAAACTTTGGCTTTAGGCTTACCGATTTTTCTACGATATATGCAGTTATTAACCATCGCGTTATTAACACGCCCAACGAAAACCCGTCAAAGGACTATTCTTTCTTCAAACTAAACTTTTGTATATACTTGCACTGCGTTTTCTTTTATTAACCTTCTTTCATCGTCATAAAGTCCAAAATTGTCTTCATCGACCAAAAAGTTTCAACATTGAATATTTAAAAAATTTAAATTAATAAAATTTTAAAAATTTGTAACCTAACCCACCTTTTTCTACCGTAGTCTGGGGGACATGAGAGGTTCGTTCTTCGTCCAAGATTCGTTCCAAAACACTGTGCTGAAGGGCGGAGCCCTGAGCGGGTTTCTGGGATTTGGGAGGCTGGGATGTGGCTGATCTATCTTCTTTTTTAGGGGGCGGGTGGTCACGTGACTCGCCACTGATCGACAGCCATCTTAGAGTCACCAAGCGTAGCCTGGGGCTAGAACTTTGTAGATTGGCAAATTTTGTCAAACTGCCCCAATGCAGGCACACACGCCGGGTTAAATGCATGCCATGCAGTAAGGGGGTTAAAGCTAAAAAAATAGAAAAAACCGACAACCATTTTAGAATTTTTCATATCTATTCCATACTCTAATTTTTTACATAACAATAGCAGCAAGAGTACATAATAGATAGGAGTGTGACAAACAGAATCCAATCATTAAATATTGGCTCGACATACTGGCATTTTATAGGAATAAGTTAAGTTACGTACCAACAATTTTATTTTCCTTTTCCGGAATTTATGTCTGGAATGAAATTAACACAAAATACAAGTCTGACCAAGAATTAAAGAACTACATAAATATACTCTCATGCTAATTCATGAACGATCCATTTGTAGACGTGTAAAACATCAAAATTCCTATGTTAGTAGTAGTGCATGCGACCTCTACCAGACTCAATTCGCACACCCGCGGCTCATCAGTGGAGGAGTGTGGAATTCAGTTTTTAATTACTTTTGCAAGTTCCCCCAAAAATGGGATGCTGATGTTTAAAGCGAACACAGGTCAGACAAACGGTCCAGGGGATCCCTGGACCCACCCGCTGGATACGCCAGTGTCAAAGCTACCTACCGTCTTCACAAATTTTCGGACTGTTCTCAGAACCAAGGGCTTTTCCAATGGCCTTTTCAAGAAAGGGTAGAGTAGAGTTAAAATTAACTCGACCCTTTTCAAGAAAGAGTTAAAAGAGTTAATTTTAACCCTGCGAGTTAGAAAGAGTTAAAAATTTTAACTCCGCGGAGATTCAAGACAAGGATTAAAATTAACTCGCTTTAACTCTGCCCTTTTCAAGAATCGCGTGCAGACTTAAAAACCTGGAGTTAATTTAACTCTACCCTTTTCAAGAAAGGGTTAAATTTAACTCTAAACTCTTTCTGAGCATTTTCTATTAAAATTTAACCCCAGGCAAAACACGCAGGTTAAGCAGAGTTAAAATTAACTCTATTCATGAAACCATGGGGTTAATTTTAGCACTGTCATTTTTAACTTCTTTTAACTTTTAGCTTTTAACCCTGCATGGTTAGAGAGTTAAAACACGCAGAGTTAAAATTAACTCTGTGCTTTCATGAAGAGTTAATTTTAGCTCTACTCCACTCCACTCTACTCTACCCTACCCTTTCTTGAAAAGGTCCCAAGAAAAGGTAGAGTAGAGTTAAAACTAACTTGATCCTTTTCAAGAAAGAGTTAAAACAGTTAAATTTAACCCTCCCAGTTAGAGAGCTGAAATTTTAACTCTGTGTGACTTAGTGAAAAGAGTTAAAATTAACTTCATGCTTTCCTGAAAAGAGTTCATTTCAACTCTACTCTACTGTATCCTACTGCATCTTGAAAAAGACCCAAGACAATATTGAGTTTTAATTAAGTTTCGTCTATTTAAGGAAAAAATCCTACAAATCGCCAACCTAACGACTAATTAAATGTAAACTTTACCAAAACAAAGTATTCCTTGTGTAGATGGCCGCACACTAGGTAAACACATTTACATATCGTAACAAATTCTTGTCATTAAAAACTGACCACTCGAGAAGCTTTTCATGAACTTGGTCCCACCAGAACTACCTTAACTCCAACGTCTATGTTCAGCCCGCCTTGCACAGAAACAAAAGCTGAACTGTAATGAGCCTAATATCTGTAAGTTGTTACCCATAGGAAGCTTAAACACATTGGTCATACGGTTCCAGTGCTTAACTTCGGATTCAAAGCCCGAATCCAGGAGTTACAACTCAAATGTTGACTACCGCTGTGGAAGGGAGGGAGCCATTCACTAAGCTTTACACTAATACAGCTCACGATGCTGTGCTTAGCCCATTTCTCAAGGGGGTTTGTGAAAGCCTTGCGGCAGCGGAGATTGGAACATCAGACTATAGGAGCCAAAATCGAACGCCCTTAGCACTCGGCCATCACTCAACGATTTGACCAACCAACTTTCAAATCTGGTACCAAAGCCCAATCAAACTTACCAACAGGGATAAGCTATCTAGCATTAACTTTTAACTGGTACTAACTGCTTGAATTGATACCGATAAATTCAGGTATTACCTTAAACTTAATCAGGCAAAAGGCTTAGCCAAAAACAGCTTAGAAGAAAACAAACCGCAGCGACGCTTTATTGAAAAACTCATAGAGCTAAATAAACATAATACTCATAATTTATATATTAATCAAAAATACAAGTAAACTAAACATACTAAAACAATAATATATCGTAAATTAACATGTCATGTAAATCAATACCACATTGTGAACTGTAAAGAAATAAACCGCGTAGAAGCAATTAAACCGATAACAGGATTAAAATTCAATTCAACCCACAGCCTTCACGAATAAACAAAGCACAAATATCAATTAATCATATAATATTTAAAAATTAATTTGTTACCATATTAGCTATCTATAAAATTTAAGAAATTAAATGAATTAAAAGATAGTTTGGCACTAAAGTTCATATTAAATTAAGATATACTGAGTTAAAGTTTATATATTCCGAATCTAGCAAATCCTAAGATTGAAAAACAAATTGATGAAATCGAGAAAAGACAACTGGAAGATATTGCAGATGGGAAAAGAGCCAATAAAAAACGTCAACTACCGAAACGAGCATGAGCGCACACAGGGGAGTTGGGGGAGGGTCCGACCCCACGAAAATTTTCTAGAGAGAAAGCCAAAATTGAGCTATGTTCATTGCATGAAATTTAAAAAAATAGGAAAATGAAAGGAACAAGTTAGGTTACGTACCAACTTCTTATTTTCCTTTTCCGAGATTTTATTCGTAATGAAGTTAACTCAAGATAGCAGTCCGACCCAAATATTAAAGAAATACATAAATACTCTCCTGCTAATTAATGAGCTTTTCATTTGTAAACGTGAAAAACATAATATCTATATTAGTAGTGCATGCGACCTCTACCAGACTTGGTTCAAACACTTGCGGCTCATCAGTGGAGAAGTGTTGAACGAAGTTTTTTGAATTTTTTTTTGGAATATTAGACGAAAATATTTGAAAGATCGTTTCGCCGCCAGTCGCCTCAGGAAGTGTGATTAGAGTGATCTAATACAAGAAAACACAAGAAAATACAGGTGTACAAATATCAAAGTTAGTTAGTTAAAACATTTATTTGATACGTGATTATGACAAACTATACAATGTGAAAAACTTGCTTAGTGCATTTTATACTTTGCTTAAATCTAAAAACCATAAAAAATAAAATTTTTCAAAATAAAAAATATATATATGATGCGAAAGATGCAGTAACATTCTCTCTGGTGATTGTTATCACCCGATCAAGCGGTCGAGAATCAACTTTAACATTTTCTTTAACCGCCATTTGCTTCTAAACGATAACTTTACAATTTCGTCAGCCAAACAATATGCGGATTTGTAATCGGTTCAAAACCCGCATAATCCAAAAGAATTTTAGTTAATTAGATGTAAAGATAGACCTCTGTACAGAACTGTTTCTGTGTGATTGAGGACTGTGCAATTATTTGCTGATTTTTAATCTGTTCACATGCGCATAATCTAAAAAATCCAAGTTAAGTAAAGTTGTGACGATAGACCCCAGTACAGGACTGTTTTCGTGTGACTGAGGAATATGCAATTAATTAAAACGTTTTCCAATCTAACACCAAAGAATTTTAAACCAGCTCACATTAAGTATTAGTACCTACGACATACAGTCGTAGAGGTTCTTAAGTACGACCTAGGTCGTAAAAGGCACAAAGCAAAAGGCACAACGTACGACTGAAAGTCGTAAATTCGTTAAGTACGACTAAGCAGTCGTAAAAAGCAGAGTAAGTACATTTTTCACAAGACTTGTATTAAATAATTAGTATACAAATTTTAGCCGCGGCCGCGGCGCTTTGCTGTATCAATTTTTAAAACTATTCGCACCTGCGGTGCTTTTCTATGTCAGTTTTTTTAATGTTGGTACTTCATTTCACATACGTATATATTGTATTTCAAATCTTTTCAAAGGTTTCCAGAATTTTTCATAACTTCAAAATTTTTGTCAACTTAAACTTCTGGACCCCGCGTGGTCTAACGACTATTTCGAAATTTTTCACTACTTGTGCTGCAGCAGCATAGAACATATGATTGAAAATGGTAGCTACCCCCCTCCCCTGGCAAAAGCACGTCTGGCGTTTTTTCAAACAACATTTCTTGGCAAAACTTTTTTCAGGCTCGACCCCCCCCCCCTTCAAAATCCTGGGTGCGCCCCTAATAACAAGAGATTTAAATCTTTAACACAAAAAAACAGCAAAGCCGTTAACGAATCACACAATAATACATTATAGGCTAGGAATGCATACTTATGGTATATAAATCTATCGAAAACAACCTAACTACTCCAGATAAAAAGTTCAGCCCCAAGCGTGCATGCATCTCCAGATAACAAATCTAAACCAAACCCTGTCATAAATTAGCACTTAGAGAAACAGTGCAGCAACTGTATAATAGAATAAAATATGACCAAGACATACACCATCCAATAATATATTCAATGGCAGCTACACAGTTATGACTATATTAATTTGAAAGATCTCGTTGAGCTTCACATCTTTGCTTTCTAAAGCAACTTTCTAGCTTTTCTCTAGCGTGCGATATAGCCGATTTTCTTGTTTTGGCGTCTAAAAGTTGTCATTTTTGAAGAAATCAAATAATCCACCATTTCTGAACTACACACGCCGGAAAATCAAACGAAGGGCGTCGATCTGAAGGTCTCACAGGGGCAAATTATCCGCTGGATGATAGTCTTCCAACAGCTATCCCATAGGCTGCTATCATAAAAAATGTAATTTTTGCAAAAACACGACCAATTTTTTCCAAAGATTGTGTAGCATTCACAATGCAAGCTGGAGGGCTGCTACTTAACAAATGAGTTCTGCACAAATATACCCAGGTACGTTTTTTAGTTGCCCCGATTACTGCTTTCTAGCTAAAGTAATCGCTTGACAAATTTGGAAAAAGTAGGCAAAATTCAGGTTACGCACACATTTCAGCTTCTTTCTCCATAACGAAGAGCGATTTCACAATGAATAAAAAAATCGTCCACAGCTATTGATGGAGGTATCGAATGATATAACCGATGTCTCGCGAAAAAATTACTTGAGTCTGCAATAAAGCTGGAAGATTATACTTCTTCTAAAATGTGTTAAAAATATTTTAGAAAAGCAACATTAGTTTCACGGTATGCATTAAATAGAGAAAATGTCAAGTTGCATTTTGATATAAAAACGGCTTCATAACTCCAAGTGGGTAATAATGGTGCAAACTCTATGTGACCAAAGAGAATCAACACCTTAAACGTGAAGTGAAGGATCTGCGGCAAGAAATGGAATCCTGACGTGCTACCGTGGCAGAGCAAAACCGACGCATTCAGGAGGATGAGATGTTGCTCCGAAGGTTGCATAATGATCTTCAGAAACTGAAGAGCCGCATGAACACTCTTAATCGGACGGCCTACTTGTCTTTTCCAGGAAAACGCAACGTCGCCTTTGGTCGAGTCTTTGGGCCGGAGGCAACTCAGATGGAAGTATTCGCAGAGGTCTAGGAGTGGAAAACCATATACAATGGAGGGTCCGGACTCCAAAGCCATTCTGGAGAGGCCCCAGGAGCGGGAATGATACCACTGGTCTTTCGAAAGATATTTGATGTGGTTCAAGCCACGAAGGACAAAGGATGGGATCTCACTTGTGAGGCTAGCTTCATTGAGATCTGCAACGAAACGCTCCGGGATTTGCTCAACAGTAACGAGGATGAAAAAATTGTAGAAGTGTAAGCTATCCTCAGTCTGCTCTCAACTGTTGAGTTGAGCAAATCCCGGAGCGTTTCGTTTCTAAGGGCCGTGCAGCACATTTTACACCCATATTACTAGGGGGAAAAATGCCCTCGACGGGCAACCAACTTGGTAGAATAGGGAAAGACTTGAATGTTAAATACACGGTGCATGGTTACAACTGAGATTCTGCTGAAGCGGAAAAATGCCGTTTCTCAGCGACTAAAATGACAGAAACCAGCTTTGTGCGCCGAATAGGGAATCTACTCGGCGACTAAAATGAAAGAAACCAGCTTTGTGCGCCGAATAGGGAATCTACTCGGCGACTAAAATGAAAGAAACCAGCTTTGTCGCCGAATAGGGAATTCCCTCCTTCCGCCCTATTCGCGCGAACTTATCGTCTTTGGGAAAGAAATATATATATATAGGTAATTATTCTGTTAGGAACTGCAAACGTAAGCATTGCTGTCAATATGACATTTCCCGTACCGGTTGCGTGGTGACTAGGGGTGGCGCTAGATTAATTTCTTTTTGAGCTACCTGATCCGTAAATATTTTATGCATACAACCGCTAGCAGGACCAACAGAAAGCAACAATAAGTATATATGCAGTTTAAACAATTTGTGGTCGACAGTCCTTGTGCTAAAACATATACAATCAATCGCATTTCATTTTATATATGTAATGTTTGATTGTATCAATTCTCGGCAAGATCAGCACAGAGCACACCTATCACAGGGGTCGCGGCAGCGACCCCTATAATATGTGTTATATATGCTCTCAATGTTTCTGATAGCACATCGAAGACATCGTATTTATGTCTGTGAAAACCTTGACTTACGTAAGTGCTTGATAAAACTGTTGTTTTGCATTCTGAAGTAATTCTGCCATTCTGAAGCTCTCTCATTATTCAGCAAAGCAACACATAACAGGCTTCAAAGTTCGCGCGAATAGGGCGGAAGGAGGGAATTCCCTATTCGGCGACAAAGCTGGTTTCTTTCATTTTAGTCGCCGAGTAGATTCCCTATTCGGCGCACAAAGCTGGTTTCTTTCATTTTAGTCGCCGAGTAGATTCCCTATTCGGCGCACAAAGCTGGTTTCTGTCATTTTAGTCGCTGAGAAACGGCATTTTTCCGCTTCAGCAGAATCTCAGTTGTAACCATGCACCGTGTATTTAACATTCAAGTCTTTCCCTATTCTACCAAGTTGGTTGCCCGTCGAGGGCATTTTTCCCCCTAGTTTCGCTTATTTTTCCGCTGCAGAGAAAATCATGTCAGAGAAGTTGCATATATACACAATGTAAGCAAAGCTAGCTACCGCAAACAGGCTGGATGAAAACGTTCTAGTTCAACTGAATGTATTTGCTGAAGCGGGAAAATGCCTGTTAATAGCCTTTTCAGAACTTTATACACGGTGCGTCATCTTAGGCTGGAAGGCCACTGTTCATGGCCTCTACAGAACATTATACATGGAGCGTTATCTTAGGCTGGAAGGCCACTGTTCATGGCCTTTTCAGAACTTTTTACACGGTGCGTTATCTTAGGCAGGAAGGCCACTGTTCATGGCCTTTTCATAACTTTTTACACGGTGCGTTATCTTAGGCAGGAAGGCTATTTTAAAAGCCATCCAGCACCGTAACCTTGGATATGCAGTTATATACATGACAAAAGTTGCTCTGCTCATTTAGGGCTTTCATTTAAAACCAAATTTGACAACTTTTGGAAATTTTGATTTTTGACCAATTAGGACCCCTTGCCAGGCCGCCACAGGTCGCTAGGGACCAGTTTGGAGGGGTCCTCCAATGAGATAAAATGTTCGCCTCACCAAGGGCTTTCATTTGATACCAAACTTGAAAACCTTTCAAAAAATTGATTTTGGACCGGTCCGGACCCTGGTCAGGCGCCACAGGCCGCTGGGACCAGTTTGGAGGGGCCCTCCAATGAGATAAAATGTTCGCCTCACCAAGGGCTTTCATTTGATACCAAACTTGAAAACCTTTCAAAAAATTGATTTTGGACCGGTCCGGACCCTGGTCAGGGCGCCACAGGCCGCTGGGACCAGTTTGGAGGGGTCCTCCAATGAGATAAAATGTTCGCCTCACCATAGGCTTTCATTTGATACCAAACTTAGCCACTTTTGGAAAAATCGATTTTTGGGCATTTTGGACCGGTCCGGACCCTGGTCACGGCGCCACAGGCCGCTGGGACCAGTTTGGAGGGGTCCTCCAATGAGATAAAATGTTCGCCTCACCAAGGGCTTTCATTTGATACCAAACTTGAAAACTTTTCAAAAAATCGATTTTGGACCGGTCCGGACCATGGTCACGGCGCCACAGGCCGCTGGGTCCACTTTGGAGGGGTCCTCCGATGACAAAAAATGTTCGCCTCACCAAGGGCTTTCATCTGATACCAAACTTGGCCACTTTTGGAAAAATCGATTTTTGGCCATTTTGGACCGGTCCGGACCCTGGTCAGGTACGCACAGGCCGCTGGATCCACTTTGGAGGGGTCCTCCAATGACAAAAAATGTTCGCCTCACCATGGGCTTTCATTTGATACCAAACTTAGCCACTTTTGGAAAAATCGATTTTTGGGCATTTTGGACCGGTCCGGACCCTGGTCAGGGCGCCACAGGCCGCTAGGGTCACTTTGGAGGGGTCCTCCAATGACAAAAAATGTTCGCCTCACCAAGGGCTTTCATTTGATATCAAACTTGACCACTTTTGGAAAAATCGATTTTTGGCCATTTTGGACCGGTCCGGACCCTGGCCAGGGCGCCACAGGCCGCTGGGGCCACTTTGGAGGGGTCCTCCAATGACAAAAAATGTTCGCCTCATCACGGGCTTTCATTTGATACCAGACATGGCCACTTTTGGAAAAATCGATTTTTGGCCGTTTTGGCCACGGTCCACGGTCCGGACCCCTGGCCAGGGCGCCACAGGGGTCCGGGCGAAACCTACTATAGCCTATGCTGTAGTGCCCCCGCACCCCACCCCAAACCCCAAGTAAGAGAGACCTGCTCACTGTAGATATTTCTGTAGAAGAGGTTAAAGTTGGAGTTGCGACACGGTAGGGCCCACCACCATCCGGGTGCCCCCCAGCCACATGGATAGGTCCTAGAGCGAAACTAATGGGCCCTTTAGATTCACCATATAGGGGTTCCTATTCGAATACGAAACCTCAGCCCAGCAGCTCTTATGTATAGGGCTGCCTACTCCGTAGGCCCAGACCCCCCCTTTTACACGTTAACTAGTGACCCCTGGCCAGGGCGCCACAGGAGACCTGCCGACATCTAATATAGCCTATGCAGTAGTCCACCCTTGGGTCATGCCAAAACCCCAATATGAGAGCCCAGCTTCCCTCGCTGCGATCTATTTCGAAGTGCAATTATTTTCGAACTTAGTTTTTTTTCGGGGGTCACTTGGGGGTCCCCACCTGGGGGGGCGGGGCCATCTGGGGGGGGTCCGGGAACCGCGGAAAGTAATTTCCCCGGAATTGCGGAACTTTTTGTACAAAAAAAACCCAAAATAGTACGGCTCTGAAGGGTCTTCCGACCTGCACCCCTGGGGAAAAAAAAAAAAAGAGGAGAAACGCGACCTGCGCGGGGGGCCAATTTTCATATCTCAAGATCTACCCGGCCGATTCGGCTGAAATTTTCACAGCATGTACCCCTGCCCACAGGCTCTTCACACACCAAGTTTCAGCCCGATCGGTCCACTCCTCCGCTGGCCCCAGGCCAAACAATGTCCAGATTATACACATTGCGTCAAATTTTCCCTATTCTAGGGGGAGCGCTAACGCGCTCCCCCTAATAGGGGGGAGCGCTATTGCGTCCCCCCTACAATTTTGTACATTTTTTATAAAAAAATAGAAAAAGATAAAAATAGTGGTAAAAAAATAACACCTTACAAAGAATTTTTTAGTTTATATATTCTAAAAACTAAAAAAAATTTTTTTTTTTTTCGCCGGTGGGAGACGGCTGTTTAGCCTGCTCCAAAATCGCATGCAAATCATCAAGGGAACCCTTTAGAGCATCCACAAATTCGCCACCATTTCGAGTGTTGCGATACGTACTAATAACGCCTCCCAACCGTTGAGAGCCCACATTGTAGCCAATTCCAAAACCGTCGGGGGTAACGGGTCCAAAACCGCCCAAAATCACCGTATCAGTTGACAGCGTTGAAGTGGACAGAATATAGTGATTGGCCCACTCGTAGCTGGGATCGCTAAAAATGGGGGGCAGCGCCCCGCTGCCTGATTTGCTGGCAAAATGTTTCAGGGCAAATAGATGCCTATCGAAGCCTTGGCCTAAAACAAGAAAAAGAGAAGAAAAATTACCATAAAAAAGCAAAACATTTTAAAAAATTCACAGCAAGCAACCAGATAACAATATTCTCTAGCTGTTCAGGAAAACAACTTGGAAAGCTAAGAATCCTAAGGGAATCGTAGTCTGGAAAAACTTAAAGCAAAAATCCACTCCCCCCAAAATGATACTTTACATAAATGTAATCTATATTTTGATAATTAGCAAATCGAAAAATAAATCCAAGACAAAATATTGTTTATTTATTTAACACTATTCAGAACCAAAAATATTTCCATCCCTTCCATTACCCATAGACGCCTCTTTGACCAGCTCAAAATGCTTCTTCGAGCAGGCGTCAATCATTGAGCGCAGTTCACCTGCACCGGGCCGGCCCCCGGTCCGATGAAAGACCTCGAGAAAGGCACGGGTTTCCAGTGTGGCTGGGCGCATGGTCTCGGTCCGACCGTGCCGGAAAGCGGCCGTAGAACAGGATTCGTAGGTGGCAACGCGCTGGCCGTTGGAAACCCGGTAGTTGGCCATCTGCAAAAATTGCAAAGAAATAAAAATTAAATTAAAGGAAACGGTTTGATAAACTCGAAGGGAGAAGTCGAAAAAGTGCTAAATGCGAGCGAAAAAAGTAAGCGCAGTGCAATACGTATCTTCGTGATCGACTGAAAAAATAACAAAATGACTAAGCAAAGCTGACTTAGACAAGTTAAATCACTTCGAAAAAAGGAGTCCTGAATTCAGCGGATTAACATGAAAGAATTTTATCCTTAATTTTAATTAATTTTAAACCATGTATGATAGTAAGTATTTCTAGTATAGCACTTTTCTCAATAGGATCCATAGCAGGCCTAGTACATCTCCATTGCAACCGCCATCCCCTTCCCGTAACTTTCACTCATCGACTTTTATCACCTTGCACCTTACGACCAAGCATGCGTAAGAGCGCTCACAGCGCCCATTGGCTCTCACCTGTTCGGATTAAGGCTTCGGCCTTAGTGACTGCAGGCAGGCGTTTCACATTATTTCTTTTACGACTTTTATTACCTGTATAGCCAGTTGCATAACAGCGTCTGGGCTAAGCCGATAGCCCTTGATATTATTCCTGTTCAAGGTCGGATATTCTAGGGCATTCAGGTCCAAACCTGTGGTCAAGGTCTCAAACGCGCTCTTGGCTTCGGCTATGCCCGCTTGCAAGCTGGGCGTCAAATTGAATTCTGGAAAAAACGGTCAGAAAATTAGTATAGTCAGCTCAACTCAGAACCAGAAGGGAGCGTTTTGATTCACTACAATAAGTTGCATACAGCTGTTTTGAAAATATAATAAATTTTTAATTTTTCTTGTCAAAACTAAAAATATATACTTCATAAAAAGACGGAAACGAAAAGACGAAAAAGTTTAGGAGCCAGCATATTATGCGCAAAGCATAAGCAACGATACAATATTATCCAAACTCTCCAAAATTATAGTTTCAAGAACGACCAAAACCTACCTACGTACATATTTTAGCAGTATTACACAGATAATAGCACCGAAATAAGAGAGAGGTAAACTAAAGTACCTAGTTTCCTAATCAGCGGCTCTACATCAAAGCCCTGTGTGGAGGTATCGGGGCCCACCCAGTGTCGAGTGGTGCTGTCTTTGTAGACATCTTCCATCATTCGCAGCACAGCCACTCCATCGCCCCAGGCGTGCTCAAAGTTGACCGCAGCCAGACCGCTGCCCTGGACAACCCAGGAGAAGGATTTGTCAAACCATCTGGGAAAATAAAAAAACAACAGATAGTATAAAAAACAATGAAATTGCAAGGCACACATGTCCATGGACATATCCAGGGAAGGGGTTTTGGCATTTAAATCCCCCCATTTGGTTGTATTTTATCAGTACTCCATTACAAAATGTGTAAAATTTTGTCAAACCCCCTCCTTTTCAGTAAAATTTTGTCAAAACCCTCTCCTTTTTAAAATCCTGGATACGCCCCTGCACATGACAAAAGAGAAGTTTCTACAGTAACCACATTTCATAAAAAGCAGGAGTAGCGCTTAAGTTTTCTATTTGGCGAAACAGGCAAAATATGGCGAAGCAGAGTTAGGTATTTTCCCGAAAAAATTATCACGGAAAAACTAGTTTTTCCCGTTTTTCCCAGTATTTCCAATATCCCAAATTGTTTGTTGAGTTCCAAAATTCCAAAAGCGAATTTTAATAAACTTAAGCCGTTAAAGGTATTCTTGTGTGATAAACTATGAATACAGGCTATTTAAAAGAATTTTCAGAATTTTTAAAGAAAAATTTGAAAATTTTCCAGAAATATTTAATTTTACAGCAAATTTTTAACAATTGTCCAAGCTTCTATCGGATGAAAACTGTCAAGTTTTTTCTGAAGGCTACAGAAAAAATTTTTCCGGCGCCCATCCCTGTGAAAACTTCACCTAAACTAAGGGTCCAGCTCTAAATAAAATGTAAGCGGCGACATGACTTGAAACACGTGCAAACGTCAAAACACTACGCCCTTCTTCAGGCAGACTCAAAAAATGCACCGGCTTCAGAACGGTAAAAGCTACTTTTACCAGTCTACCAATCACGGTAACGAATTGCGTATGTAAACGTATGTAAACACCAACAAAAACCCGCAAAAATCGAGGACACCGAGAAAATCCAAATCCGCTCTCCAAACAGCTAACCCAGCTAAAATCGAAGAAGCCGAGAAACATTAGCTTTATCCCCCCTCCTTCCCAATTAGTTCAACATTCTTACCTATTCAACCCATCCCCGTACAGGAGACTGCGTGCCACCTCCATCGGGTCCTGAGAGGTCAGATCGTCCAGGCAGACGGCAAAGATGGCCCCGTCCAGTCGGGCAAGGGCCGGCTCGTTGCCTGCCTGGACCAGCTCCGTGCGCAGCTGTGCCCAGCGGTCGCGCTCCAGAGTGGACAGCAGGGAGATAGGGTGGGCGGGCGGTTGAAGAGGTAGGGCCAGGAGATGGGCTAGGCAGGCCTTGATTTGGCCCGGTGGTAGGATGTTGCCTAGAAAATGAAAAAAGAAGAAAAGTAGAAGGAAAGAAAGAGAAAGAAAAAGAAAAAGTAGAAAAACTAGAAAAAATAATCTTATTTGTAGCTTATAGTTCCTGCTTTTTTTGGAGGAAAGGGGCTTTTAGCAAATCAGGATACTTTATTATAAAACAAGAATAAAAATGCTCCGGTGGAGCATAAAAAATGCAATATGGGTGACACGGGGTTTTAAGCGGACAGGGGACTAGGTTTTAAAACGTTAATATGGGAGGGGCAGGTTGTAAATGCCAGGAGGACTAGGTTAAAAGCGCACTAATATGGACCAGCAAACCCCGTGTCACCCATATTGCATTTTTCATGCTCCACCGGAGCATTTTTATTCTTGTCCTATTTCATTTTTAAGGTTCTCAGTAAAAAGCAAAAACGTTAAAGCTGTGTGAAAGAAACTTTAAAAATTCCGCCAATCATTAATCGTCAACCAAAAGTACAGAACAAAGAAGCTTGAAAAGTTCCAAGTTCTTCCTTTTTCTCTATTTTGACAGAAATCCAACATCCAGTACCCATGGCTGCAATAGTTTTAGTTACTGTATTTAGCATATAGCGCTCTTACCTGTAGCTAGTTATAGGCCGTGCTGTACTTCAGCAGCACTCTACTGCAGCGCAACCAGATGTAAACATTACTGTCGGCTAAGGAAACTCATTTGCAATGCTCTACCGCACTTGTGTGCAAAATTTCGGACTATTGCAACTTACTTGTAGCTAGTTATAGGCCGTGCTGTACTTCAGCAGCACTCTACTGCAGCGCAACCAGATGCAAACTTTACTGTCGGTGAAGGAAACTCATACGGCATGATTTGCAATGCTCTACCGCACTTGTGTGCAAAATTTCGGACGATTGCAACTTACCTGTAGCTAGTTATAGGCCGTGCTATACTTCAGCAGCACTCTACTGCAGCGCAACCACATAGTATATAACATCGTAATAAGTATACGAAACGTATCTATAATAGTTTGTCATGTCCTAAACTATCTGTATGCCGAATTTCAAATACCAGTGACGAATGAATAACTTGTTATCGACGGTGCTGTGTTTGGGACAGCACATACAGCAAGGTGGAAGCTAGAGAGTGCACCAACTACGTAACATAGCTACAGTTCCCCCTTACTACAGACATAATTTTCACCAAGTTTCATATGTTTAGCCGTTTACAGTAAGTCTACAGACAGCGTGCTATGGTTGCTGCATAATAGTACAGCACGATAGCAGCACCGCACAGAGCTGCGACTATGCTCATCGTGTTCAGCGACCCCGATAACTCTTATATGCGTCCCACTATATGGCCCAAAACAGCATATTTAGGCCTATTTTTGACTATTTTCTGTGGAGTTGGGACTTAGAAACTTTTCCGAAAATGGCCATTTGGACCAACTTCCTTTGGGCCGGCCGCCTGAACGGTCCAGGACCTAAATCAAAACTCGGCCAACGTTACGCACTAGTATACCCTCCGTACTTGTTCATGCAACAAACCGCGTGTCTCTAGCTTGTTCCCTGAGCCCTGTGGGCGTGACACAAAATGGCCGTTTTTAGGCCAAAAACGCCGTCAGGCCACTTTTGGCCGGCCGGCCAGGTGGCATGCCGGGCCGGGCAGCGAAAAAATATAGCGCGGGGCACATGGGACCATATCGGCATTCAGAAAATATAAACCTTTCCGGCAGAAAATGCTCACATCTTTCAAACACCTCTGCACAAAATAGCCCTTTTCCAAGCGTGACTAACAGAAAAAAAAACAAACGGACCTAACTTGTCCGGAAGCGAAAATTTTCAAAGTTGAAAATTTTGACCAAAACTTTTTTGCAACTTGTTGTACTCGTCGTGTAGATTCCAACGATACCAAACTTGCCGAGTTTCGTTCAGTATTGAGCTGGCACGGTGCTCGAACGAGTCTCATAGAGCCGCGCAGCGTCTTTTACACCCATATTATAGGGGGTCGCTCTCGCGCCCCCCTATAATTTAAAACAATACGTATATAGCTGGCTGCCCCAATCCGCATTGGGACATTTCCACATATGCTACGTATAACTGTACAACCAGTGCTGGCAGATACGACAAGCTAGTTATCTTTTGGGTTTTCTGGCTTTGTACACAAACAAGTCTGCAGAAATTGACCCCTCCCAACGGAAATTTGGTTACCTTTCAGCACTCGGCCCCCCCTTCCCCCTTCCAGAACTCAAAAGAACCCGAATAATCGTAAAGTCAATAAAATTTTAAATCATAAAACACGGATCTTGGGGAAAGCGTTGCGAAGACTTTAACTAAACTTAGGCAGTCATTAGTTAAGCAAATAAAGTAGAACTCATTTAACCCACAAATCCACGCACGGATCGTGCTTACAGGAAAACGACATTTTTCAAGCCAAATAGGAACGCCCCCCAAAACTTCTATTTCAGCCCCCCCCCTCTAAATTTCCTAGCCTACCATTTGAATCCAGCACATCCACCGTAAACAGGTGTCCCCGGCGCAGAACCAGGATGTGCCGACCACCGGGCATCCGGCAGATCTCATCCTGCTGGAACCGGGGAATTCGGGTTGAGCAAAACAGGTTCGGATACTGGTGCATGTCCAGGGGGAAGGCCTTGTAGAGATAGGCAACATAGGTGGCAATACGGTTGGGTACCATTCTAAAACCAAACCAAAAGCATGATTGGACAAATAAATAAATAAACTACATAAAACAGGAAAAATAAAGAAAAAAGAAGTATATAAAACACTGCACCAAACTAAGTTCCGCCAAGAAAATGGTTTGTTTATGTATATAACGGGGGTTAACAACCAAATTAAGCCCAAAGTGAAGTATGTCGAAGAATGCTTTTATCAAAAACGACGGTTGACTACAGAACGTAATAAGCACAATCCGTACTACCATTAAGAGGAGTGGGGGGGGGTTTACCGCGTTTTGCGGTAATCAGTCAGTGATTGCTATACGTACTATGATCAAAAAAGGCAGCTTTTCCAACAAACACACTAACTGTCTTGTATTGCGGACCTTGTTTGCGTGATTAAGGTTGGTTAGATTTCTGGGTGTCCACGTTTTGATATTTTCATATTTTCATCAATATTACAATATTATGTGAATATGAGAAAAAAATCATCCGTGATAATTTGTTGGGTGGGACCAATAGCGATCCAACCGTTTAAGTTACAAAATTATCCACCAAAATAACGCCTGCCCCTCCTACGCTTACACACGTACTCAGGGAGTACAACAATTCATGATACGGATTTTGCTACAAGAACAGAGGTTGGAGGAAGGCAAAGTTGAAGTTAGTTTGAGTTGAGAGATATATGTGATTCTAAACTTTTCCATTAGAAAGGTGGCGATTTTCAGCGGTTCAACGATACCTAAGCTGAGCAGGTACCTTGAAAAAAAATTATAAGCCTTAGCAGGAATTTAATCGCTTGAAAAAAGTACTTAAATTTTTTTATACATTTGCGAAAACAAGGTTTATCAGCCTTCAGAAAATCTAAAATAAATGAGTCAGTAAGTCCATTACCTACACACCTTCTTAAACTGGTTGGTATCACTCTTTTTAGGATTTAGGTGGAAGATTTCGGGCGAGAGGGTTTCCGTCTCCAGGGATCGCTTGAATCGCAGTGAACCGATGATCAGATTGCAGGCACGACTAAGCTAGAAAAGATTGCACAAAAAACAATATTTAGGAATTATACAATCTGAAGTACTATGCACCCAATGAAATGCAAGGAAGGCATCCTTCACAACATTTTTCTGCACGCTAAATTTTTGTCATGTCGTGTTATGAAACTTTATAGTTCCGAGTAGAGATGCACCGGGGCCTCCACCACCACCTCATAGTGGTCCCGGCCGGGGCCTGGAAATTAGGGGTCCAAAATCGAAAATTTTAAATTTTCTTGAAAATTTAAATTTTGCAATAAGTTTTGATATACAAACGTTGCTATCGTTGTTTTTATTCATATCGGCGGGAAAACAAACGATTTGTAACATTTTTTGAATTTCGAAAATTCAAAATTTTGGTCAAAAAATGTCAAAAATTCACAAACATTTGCTAATTTTTGGCCCCGGTCGGTACCAGGGCCTGACTACCGGGGCTGGGGCCAGGCCCCGGTGCATCCATACTTTCGAGGTACAAAAAATAGACAGTACACTGGTACCTGATCATTATAGCGAGTGTCCTTATCAAAAGCGATGGCCATAAAGGGATTATAGTTGACCACAACCGGCAGTCGTGACTTTAGGTACATCTCAAACCAGGGTTCTGCAAAACAATACACAAACACAACCAAACAACGATTAATAATGTTCACGTCAAATAGACTCTCCAATTCCCACTACTCAAAACAAGGTGCAAACATGTAGAAGCAGTGTAAGTCAGGGGCGCAGCCAGGGG